>NMRA01000101.1:0-61560 GCA_002633005.1 Phoronis australis
TGAATATCTTTCTCCTGACTGTTGTTTAGCAATCATATTTACTAACATTATGCCTGTTGGGTGAATGTTGTTAATACATATACCCAATGTGCCATTGCTTATTTATGCCATTCAATGGAATATTTTTCGCCTGAGTTTTGTTTAGTAATCATGCCACATTTGAAGATTTCCATGGCAATCGAGTTGTTTTGAACCCAGAACCTCATGTCAACCACATGTATGCTGCATTGCAACATGTACCCGGGCCACTGCTTCGTTGATACTCAATAGAAATATCTGGGTATGAAGTGAGATGATAAACTTTATTGCTGGAGTATTTTGAATATATGTAACAGTGCAGCATAAAAAATTCGACTAGATAAAACTAATGCTTAAAATAAAACGTACTGAAAGATTTAACAATGGTTAACTAATACTAAAAAGATAAACCCTGTTACAAACTGCATGACTATGAGTTACATAGACACTGTGACTGATTTCAAAATGTATGGATTGTAGAAGAGAACTTAAAATGTCACGCAGATGACATCAAAATCGGTATATACATTTTCGTAGAGTCAATGTACAAAATTCGGCATCAAATGTTCATACATCACTGGTACTTTCATATTTAGAAAACCTATGAAACACATAAACATGTGAGATATTTTAATATGCTTAAAAGCATGTTGAAATTCCATAAAGGGTTGGGGGCTATGTATTGGACCCCAGAAAGGGATAAGCAACTGATTTTTTACAGGGAGACTGCTCATATGGATTTTTTTAGTTGCAGAGTAGGCGTGAGCATATAGTTTTCTTCGTCAACGTGAGATATCATATTCATTCATAATTATATCACCAAATATTCAACCTCTTTTACGACCTTTAACGGTTCACCATAATAAAAGCAGTTGTGTAATACAGGGCTTCTTAACAAATTACTTTTAAAACACATACCAGTACCATCCATTGATAGTGATTGAAGTTCTTGTGGTAAACCACATACTGCAAGAAGTTCAAAATAACCGTCAACTGAGGGTGAGAACAGAACAAAATCATCTGCATACATGAAAGCATTGATGTACACAGGAGCTACTGCACACACAGTTCCATGTATATAGTCATTCAAAAGTGAGCCAAGTCCATCCGTGTCCACATTGAAAAGGTTGCCCGATAGTATACCATCTGGTCTTACGCCATTTGATGATTTCATGTCTTAAATATTAACGGTGTTGATAGCCACGGGAACCCAGGTCCATCAAATTTGAAGACGGAACTCCCACGTCTGCTTATTAAAATGACGCCATTCCACTTTTAGACTCTATTGTCAATCGTGTTAGAGGTACTGCAGGAAATTTGGTGCTCTGCAACTGGTTGTAACGCCGTTGTCCCCCATGTTAATGATAAACAACTCAATCAAAGTCCAGTGTTTTGACAAATGGCAGTCACTGAAATCAAGCAATCAAGATTAAATGAAATTAATTATTAACCTCCGAGAAGAATTGTAACACAGATCACCCGAACTGATTGAGTAAATCACCCAATTCCACAACTGTACTCTCAAACCAAGTGTGAAACCGTGTATGTGAATAAAGTCGGATATCTGAATGACTGGTAAGTACATTTTTACTTGGTTTTTCCAAAACAAAAACCTGTTTGGTAAAAATTTGATGGCTCAGAGAACACATAAGTAGTCAAAGCATGTAACTTCTTGGATGTTCATAGCTGAAAGGTTCCATTACTTTTGGCTCTGGTGTTATTCTTGTTAATGGTACAAGGTCCCTGCTCGCGACGTCAAGTGGTATACAAGTCATCCGAAGTGCTTAGAATAAGGTTAAAACAAAGTCAACACACTGGAAGCGAAGACCCAACATGAATTCAGGTGAAATCTACACGTGAGAAAAAGTGTGGGTGAAAGGTATGAAATCATATTATTGATGGGTACAAAAGTTTACAAGTCCACAAAAGCCCCAAAGATCAACAATCGACGTCAAAATGACAGAATTTTGACGACACAGCGTTCTAAACAGTGATTTTGAGCAAAATATCCCAGGAAATATATGCACGTGCTGCCTGTTTGAAACTATTTCATGGAAGCGCCAGTACCTCTGGAGAACACCCAAACAAAGCTTTGCAATGTACACCAGACTGTCGCTTTATGTTACATTTTCAAATTTTGGTTTACTGCTACTAAAAATTAGCAGCTCAGATGTTATTGGATTTCAATCACTGCTTTCTGGTCATACAGATCTACGAACTAGTTCCAAACTAACTAGCTTCCCTCCTTGACGGATTCGTTAACCTTCAACCTGATAGGGCAATTTTAAAACAATTTCAGTTGTCGTATTAGGACTTGAAAACTTTCAGAGTGTTGAGATGTACCTTATTCACACTAATAAAGTATAAAACCCCAAAAATATTAGCTTACCATATGATTTGAATTGAAAATTAAAAGTGAGAAAGAAGGTATGTAATCACAGTCTTCATGGGTACACATGTCTTAAGGTACACACAACTCTATTAATTTGAAAGCTATAATGTTGAACTTTCATGACAAGAGATTCTAAACAGTGATTCTGAGCAAAATTATCGACAGGTTTTGAGCAGGTGCCTGCTTGAAACCAATTCCTGGAAGAACCGGTGCCTCTGAAAGGAATCCAAGCAAAGTTCAGCAATGTGCACTGAGCTGTCGCTTTTATTCATATTTTAAATTTTTGGTTTAACACCAAACTACAATTCTATTGCTCCGCTGTTGTCGACATTGAATGACTGGTGTCTGCTTACATACTTCCTCGAACTAGATTCGAACTAACTAGCTCTTCTCTACCTTAGGCATGACAGGTCAATTTTATAAACTTTTTTTGTTATATTATGTGTGTTATGACGTAAGAGTCTTCAGAGCTTTGATCTGTACACTATTTATACCAGTGCATTATGAAACGCAAGCAACGTTAGTTTATCTTCATCATTTTAGTCTTTAAGACTTCTTCCGTTTTGGTTATCCAAGGGTCGCAGCGTAACTTTTGGGAATAGGTATGGCGTGTAAATAGACAAAAAACGTGCATTAATATGATTTACAAACAATCAGCAAAATTACGTGTTTTCAATTTGCTACTCGGATGTTAATTGAAATTTTTTTGTACCTAGCTCGACAGAAATCCGAAACAGGGGCCACTGCTCGGCTCCATCTGGTTGGGACATCTGCAAAGGATATGAAATTACACCATTGACTGTGAATTCTGAAGTCTTGAACGTCATTTGGGTTCATTCGTGCTTTCTTTCTTGATATGTTAGGGCTTGTGTTAATATGTTAGTCCAAGTGTTAGTCAGGTTTAGAAAGAACGTTAACATCAACGCCAAAGAACCAGCAAGAAACGAAACAAAATGTCTATTCCTAGAGAATGATAATACATTTGATAGAAGGGCAGATTTATCTATTGACATAAAGGTACGTCATCAAAACCCCAACATCAATACATTTGGAGAACCTAGGTTACAAGCAAAACCCACCAAACACTTAACAAGAGCAACGCGGAGCGCTTAAAGGCGCCCCACAAAGCATCGCAAAAGGCGAGCTTTTACGGTTGTTTATTTGTGTCATAAAAATGGCCACTAGATGGAGAAAAAACTTATAATTCATCCGAAAACGGAACATGTCATTGCTCCTTTAATAGACTCATCTCACCAATAGCTGCCCATTTTCCAAATTTTCTGAAAACCCGTTAAGGACCTTTGAAGATACAGAGCTAAACCTAAAAAACAAAAATTACGACTAGGGGGCACACTGGTAGTCAGTTCCGACCGAAAGTTGTGGTCATTCGTTGTCAACATCATATAAATACACTTACTGAGTTTAGTAAAGATCCCGCAAACGGTTTAGGAGATATAGCCATGGGCGCAAAAAAAAACAAAACTGCCAATAGGAGGCGCCAGGGTAGTTGAAGTCGCCGGAAAATCATCGTTAGCTGTCCTCATCGTAGTAACAACATACATGCTAATCTTCACAATCATCCTTAGAGCGGTTTGGTTGATAGAGGGATAGACGCCAAAAACAGACTCGAAAACAGTAAAAATGGCCACTAAGTTGCGCAAACTACGACAAATCCATCCGAAAATGGGAGGACAGTGTCATCTCACTAATAGATGCCTATGTGCCAAATTTCTTGAAAATTGGTTGAGGTCCTTTTTAGATCCAGAGGCAGACGTAAAAAACTAAAATTGCCACTATGGGGCACAGCGGTATTCGGGTCCATTAGAAACTCGTCGTCGCTCGTTGTCAACCTCTTATAAACACATTTGCAGCATTTAATAAAAGATCCTGTAGAGCCTTTAGGAGATACAGCTATGGGCGCAAAAAACAGAACTGCCAATAGGAGGCGCCACAGTAGTCGAAGTCGTCGGAAAATCATCGCCAACTGTCCTCTTCATAGTAAAAACATACATGCCAATTTTCGCAATCATCCTTAGAGTGGTTTGGTTGACAGAGAGGCGGACGTCAAAAAACGGACTCGAAAATACTAAAAATGGCCACTAGATGGCGTAAGATACCTTGAATCCACCCGAAAACGTAAGAATAGCGTCACCTCATTAATAGATGCCTATGTGCCAATTTTCATGAAAATCGGTAGAGGACCTTTGAAGATACAGAGGAAAACGTAAAAAATTAAAATTGCCACTAGGGGGAACAGCGGTCCGAAACTCGTCGCCCTCTGTCGTCAACCCCATAGGAACACACCTGCTAAATGTCAATAAGATCCTGCAAGGGGTTTAGGAGATACAGCTGCGGACGCCGGACGCCGGACGCCCAGACGCCAGGACTCCCAGACAGAGATGACGGCAATATACACCCATATATAAATATTTGGGCGCATAAAAACTCTATTACAATGACATGGACACCACATTGTTTTCAAGCAGGTTGAGATCTATGACTGCAAGTGTCGGCAAGGCCAAAAGCTTACAAAAACGAAAGGTGAACATCTTTATCGATCTTCATGTAACCGGTAAGACACAATCTCTTTGGCTCACTGGCGGTAATGGCAAGGACAGGGTCGTGCTTGTTCAGTTTCTGTATGACTCTGGAAAACCCTATACATTACTTTCAGGTTCAAAATTTATATCTCAGAGAGAATTTTCGGATTAATGTACAACTTTCAAATGCTACGATTTAAAAACCGTTCACAAAACGAAAATCATATTTTAAAATTTTAACAGGATTTCTGAGACTAAGTCACAACAAATTCTTCAAATTAAGTTCTATCTTGTTATTGATTCGGTGCCTTTGTTTTTTACAAAATTTTACGGTTTTGATAGACTTTGTGCTGAAACAAAGTGTGAAACATTGTAACTGAATCAAGACAGATGCCTGAATAACTGGCTGGTGGATTTTCACATCATTTTTCCCAAATCAAACAAGTATTCGGTGAAGTTTTGAAGGCTCAAAGTACAAACAAGTATTGGAATCGTGTAATTTTCAGGAGGTTTGCAGCTGGTCAGCACCATACCTTTTGGATGTGTTTTCATTCGTGTATGTGGTACTGCAGTGCCCTTCGTACACTGCAACTGTTCTCAAAGTCAGATTCTGCACGTCAATGCTATTCCTTTCAGCCACAATCCATTAGTTCGACGAAAGGCCAAGTCCCTGAAAACCTATAATAAGCTTCAAAGTCAACACCTTGGAGGCGAATAACCTATATGATCTGTATTGAAAACCACAAGTGAGAACTAGTCTGCTCAGAAGTTGCGAAATCACCATATTCATGGGTCCGAATGTTTGCAAGTCCAAAAATTCACACAAGTTCTAAAGTCTCTTAGTTCGAAAGTTAAAATGTTGAACATTCATGACACGAAGTTCTCAACAGTGAGAGTTTTGAGAGTATTCTGCAGGTGTTTGCTTGAAACCAGTTCCTGGAAGAACCGGTTCTTCTGGATAGAGTCCAAGCAAAGTTCAGCTATGTGCCCGGAGCTGTCGCTTTAAATCATATTTTATATTTTGTCTTAACTGCGCTACAATTTTGTTGCTCCGCTGTTGTTGACATTGGTCAATGGTTTATGGTCTCATACATCTTCGAACTACAATCGAACTAACTAGTTCAAGTCTATGACGGATTTGTGAACGTTCGACATGACAGGTCAATTTTAAAAACATTTCTTTGTTATATTATTTCTGTCTTGATTTGAGAACCTTCAGAGCTTCCGAGCTGTACACTTTTAACACTAGTGCAGTATGAAACGCAAGCTACGTTAGTTTACCTTCATCATTTTCGTCTTTAAGACTTCTTCTTCCGTTTTGGTCATCGGTTGGTCTCTTTTGGAAATGGGTATGGCGTGTAAGTAGACAATAACGTGTATTAAAGGAGAATGCCACCCGATTTAATTAGTCTTTTATGCCGTCCTAATCGGTCTATATCCACATCGCCTCTCATACGGCCGACCTTACCTTGCCAAGAGGTGTCGCGTCAGGTGAGAAACGACGCTATGCAGAGTGAATGCCGCTATGTTGCGGTGCATCGTTCCCGCTTGTCCGAACTAAGCAGCTGAGAGGAAAGCGGGTAAATCGTTTTTTTTTTTTTTTACTTCCTCGATAGTCCGAAATGCTTAGGAAGTGGCTCATGGTAGTGAAGGATGAAATGTACGCTGTAAATAGCAAGTATGAGGCCGTGAAACATCTCCGTGTCTGTGGCCCGCAGACGTCGACAGTGCCTGACTAATCATTAGCGTTCTGTCGTTCAGTAACTTTTCCAGTCGTGAGGGGTGCTGAACGTGCGATAATATCTAGCTCTTTTGTTAACTGCACAGCTCAGTCTTTTGTCCCGCATGATAACAAGCACGCCAATTATCTCCCAGGATTCAAAGGAAACTTATGGTGGTTGCACGCTATTACCGAACGCGTATTCAGAACACAGTCAAACCATCCTTTTGGACAGAATAGATTGTCTAAATTCTGTTGTCGTTGGGCGATTTTGGTGATCAAAAAACTTAGCATGATCAGCATTTGACGAGGAATTCCGAAATGCTATTGGTTTAAGCTCAAATATGTATAATAACTTAACTTTCATTTTTATCAGCCCAGCCCAGTCAGGCTAGATATGATCTGATCGGAGATTAGAGAAATTATCGAACAAAAGAGCAGGCCCTCCAACCATAAATGCCAGAATGGAGTTAATCAGTCGTGTAAGATATTGGCTATGGGGGTAAACTTCCCAACTTGTTGTTAGGCTATAGAGTCGAACAAGTTGGGAGCAACGGGATGTCGCCGTCATGTGCCTGCTTACCAAATAACTCCATAGGTTCCGTTGCCTGAGCTTGTTCACAGCGCCTCTCTAGTATTTCTTCATCACTGCATTCCTGTTCGAATTGATAGCCTGTAAATCTTAACAATCCACCTGCGAAGTCGGGACTGACGAGCTCTAGCTCGTCCTAAGTTGGGATTGCGAGTTGCTATGTTGGGGTTTATTACTGAGCGTTCTGTTTCAAAATGAATTATTCTCACCCTAACCAATACTTATATAAAACTGAAACAATGTCCGTCTCATTAGATGCAATTTGCAATGCCTTTGGAGTGTTCTTGAGTGCAAATGATTTGAGAAGCCAGCAATGAATAAATCACTGCGTTACCGGCCTTAGGTGCAATAAAACTAATTGACGGGACACCGAGGCCGTGTGAGCTCAAGCTAATTTAGTGTTTGGTGGCAGAAACTGTTGTGAAACAACACGATTTCCATCCCACAGCCAGGTTAGGGGAATCTTTATTTACATGTACATTACTCAAATAATGATTGTCAATGTACAACTTCTGCCCTGACGGTGCCTGTGGCCAAAGCGGAACCTGAATTCGCGGCCCCGACGAGTACCGTAAGTAGACTTGAAGTGTCGTTGCTAATTCACCAACATAATCACGTGCACATTACTTTGGCTCACTAGTATAGTATTTTCTTGACTGGAAGTTTAGTTTCCACTGAACTTTGGCTGGTTTATGATAGTGATGTCTGATCAGTTTCCGAGCCACTGGCCAGGATAACAAGCGTTTTGTGTTTAGAACTCAAAAAATCACAAGTCCAAATAACACAGATCTAGGTTCTCCTGTCTGTATCTCACGGAAAATACTTCGAAATTATCTCCAAACAGACTCCAAACTCCTGCTACGGGCCTCAAGTTATTGGCCTGCCGAACTTTTTAGGCTACGGTGTGCCCAAATACCAATAAATCCGTAAGAGCGAAATACAACAACACGTTTTTATAAGAACTCGGTGTATTTTTAAGGGTTTTACATCGAAGTTTGATGATTTATTGGTGTTAAACCATGACTTCGAGCGATAAGCTGACACCAGTAACCCGTGAACTGCTGAACAGACTGCGTGTGACACCGATGACGTCATTGGATAATTTCAACACCTCCGTCTGCCGTCAGGTGTCAGGTAACGCAACCGTACGTGTCGTTATGGAGTAGAACTACTCGATCTAAATTGATACAAATAAGGTTGTTTTTTGGGTGGCGTGCTCCTTTAATATGATTTACAAACAATCAGCAAAATTACCTGTTTTCAATTTGCTACTCATATGTTAATTGATTTTTTGTCCCTAGCCCGGCAGAAATAGGTCACGGGAGCCACTGCTCGGCTCCATCTGGTTGTGACATCCGCAAAGGATATCAAATAACAACATTCACTAGGCATGTTGAGAACTTGAACGTCATTTTGATTCATTACAGCTGTCTTTCTTGTTATGTTAGGGCTTGTGTTAATATGTTAGTCCAAGTGTTAGTCGGGATTAAAAAGAACGTTATCCTCAACGCGACAGAACCAGCAAGAAATGAGACAAAATGTCTAGTCCTAATGATAATACATTTGATAGAAGTGCAGATTTATCCACCGGTTCCTCTGGATAGAGTCCATGGAAAGTTCAGCAATGTGCCCTGAGCTGTCGCTTTAATTCATATTTTAAAGTTTGGTTTACCCGCACTACAATTTTGTTGTTCCGCTGTAATTGTTGATGTTGAATCACTGGTTTCTGGTCTCATGCATCTTCGAACTACATTCGAACTAACTAGATCCAGTCTATGACGGATTGGTGAACCATCGACATTATAGGTAGTATGTGTATCATGACTTGAGAAACTTTAGAGATTTGAGTTGTACCCTATTCAAACTAGTGCAGTATGAAACGCAAACAACGTTAATTTACCTTCATCATTTTCGTCTTAAAGACTTCTTCCGTTTTGCTTATCAGTTGGTCGCAGTGTAACGTTTTGGAATGGGTATGGCGTGTAAATACACAAAATGTGTATTAAAATAATTTACAAACAATCGGCAAAATTACCTGTTTTCAATTCAATTTCCTACTCAGATGTTAATTGAAATGTTTTTATCCCTAGCCCGGAAGAAATTGGTCATGGGAGCCACAGCTCGGATCCATCTGGTAGTGACATCTGCAAAGGATATCAAAAAACACCGTTCACTACGCATTTTGAGACACTGAACGACATTTGGGTTCATTCGTTCTGTCTTTCTTGTTATTATAGGGTTGTTTTAGTATGTTAGTTTAAGTGTTAGTCAGGATTAGAAAGAACGTTATCATCAACGCAAAAGAACCAGCATGAAATGAAACAAAATGTCTAGTCCTAGAGAATGATCATACATTTGAGAGAAGAGCAGACGTATCCATTCACATAACTGTAGGTCATCGCGACCCAAACATTGATACATTAGGAGAGCCCAGACTACAAGAAAAATACACCAAACACTTAAAAAAATCTCTTACGATCACATGGACACCAAAGGTGGAAAACTATAACTGAAAGGATCTGCAAGACCAAACGCTTACCAATAACGAAAGGTAAATACCTTTATTGTCCTTCATGTAACGGGTAAGACAGCATCTCTTTGGCTCAGTGGCGGTGGTGGCTAGGTCAGTTTCGTGCTGGTTCTATTCCTGTATGACCCTGAACCATGTATGCCTTTCTCTAAGTTTTAAAATTGATATCTCAGAGGGAACTCTTCACATTGATGTAAAACTTTCAAATGTCATGATTTAAACACTGTTCACAAAACAAAAATCAAATGATCGTGTATTTATGTATTAACAGGGTTTCTGATATCATTTCAGGGAGGCTTTCATGAAACTAAACTCTATCATGTTATTCATAGGGTGAGTTTGTGTTTTTGCTGAATTTTACAGCTTTTGAGAGACTTTGTGCTGAAACCAAGTGTGAAACAGTGTATATGAACAAAGACAGATACCTGAATGGCTGGCGAGTAGATTTTCACGTCATTTTTTCAAATAAACAAGTGTTTGGTGAAATTTTGAAGGCTCAAAGAACACCCAAGCGGACAAAACATGTAACTTTCAGGAGGTTTACAGCTGATCAGCACCATGTCTTTTGGATTGGATATCGTTCATGTAAGTGGTACTGCAGCGCCGCCCATGATACCCTGCCACTGTTCTGAAACCCAGAACCTGCGTGTTATTTCTATACCTGTCAGCCAAAATCCAGTAGTTCTACCAAAGGCCAATTCCATAAAAATATAGTATTACAATGAGCTTCAAACGAAGTCAACACCCTGGAAGCGGACAACCCCTATGATCTGAATGGAAAACTACAAGTGAGAAGGTGTGTGGGCAGCAGGTAAGGAGTCGTGGTATTATTCATGGGTCCGAATGTTTGCAAGTCTAAAAATCCATCCAAATCTCCTAAGGTACACAAAAGTCCAAAAGTACATTAGTTCCAAAGTTAAAATGTTGAACATTCATGACACGAGGTTCTAAACAGTTATTCCAAGCGAAATGTTCGAGAGTATTGGAGCAGGTGCCAGCCTTAAACCAGTTTCTAGAAGAACCGGTCACTCTGGAAAGAATCCAAGCAAAGCTCAGCAATCTGCACTGAACTGTAGGTTTTACTTTTATTTCAAGTTTTTGGTTTACCTAACCTGAAATTTTGCTGTTGTTGACTTTCAATCACTTATTTCTGGTCTCATAGATTTTCGAACTGGGTTCGAACTAAGTATCTCTGGCCTATGACAATTTTTTAACCTTCGCGCATGACGGCAATTTTAAAAACATTTTCTTTGTCATGTTGTTCGTGTTATGCCTTAAGAGACTTCAGAGTTTAAAAGTGTACCCTATACATACTTGTCCAGTATGAAACGCAAGCAACGTTA
This sequence comes from Phoronis australis, assembly GCA_002633005.1. Taxonomy (NCBI): domain Eukaryota; kingdom Metazoa; phylum Phoronida; family Phoronidae; genus Phoronis; species Phoronis australis. Next base: position 11,136 of record NMRA01000101.1, read on the forward strand.
GTTTACTTCATCATTTTCGTCTCAAAGACTTCTTCTTCCGTTTTGGTTATCCAGTGGTTGCAGCGTAACTTTGGAGAATGGGTATAGCGTGTAAATAGACAAAAACGTGTATAAATATAATTTACAAACAATCAGCAAAATTACCTATCTTCAATTTGCTACTCGGATGCTAAATGAAAAATTTTTGTCCCTATCTCGGCACAAATGGATCACAGGAACCACTGCTCGGCTGCAACGGGTTGTGGCACCTGAAAATGATACCAAATAACACCATTCATCATGCACTTTGGGAAATTCAACGTCATTTGTGTTCATTGGTGTTGACTTTCTTAGTATGTTCAGGCTTGCGTTAGTATGTTAGTGTAAGTGTTAGTCAAGATTAGAAAGAACGTAAACGTCAGCGCCAAAGAACCATCAAGTAATGAAACATAAGGTCTATAGTCCTACAGAATGATAATACATTTGATAGATGGTCAGATCTATCCATTGTACTAAATGTACGTCATCTCGACCCAAACATTAATACATTAGGAGAAACCAGACTACAACTAAAATACAGAAAACACTTAAAAAATCTATCACAACGACATGAGCACCACATTGTTTACTCGCGGGTGAAGAACTATAACTGCAAGTGTCGGCTACACAAAGCGTTACAAATAACGAAAGGAAAACACCTTTATCGTCCTTCATGTAACGGCTAAGACATCATCTCTTTGGTTCACTGCCGGTGGTGGCTGTGTCAGTTTCGTGCTTGTGCAGTTCCTGCTTCACCCTGGAAAAACGTATACGTTTCTTTAAATTTTAAAATTTATCTCAGAGAAATCTGTTCCGAATTAAGCAAAACTTTCAATTGTTATGATTCAAGTACATTTCACAAAACGAAAATAAATTGACAGGGTTTCGAGATCACTTCGAGAACATTTTCATCAAATTAAGTTCTCTCTTTTTATTGATACGATGCCTTTCTTCTTTTTTTTTGCTAAATTTTACGGTTTTTGATAGACTTTGTTCTGAAACCAAGTGTGAAAGAGCGTCTATGAATAAAGACAGATGCCTAAATGCTTGGCGAGTACATTTTCACTTCATTTGTCCAAACCAAACAAGTGTTGGGCGAAGTTTGAAGGCTCAAAGAACACCTAAGAAGTCGAAACATGTAACTTTGAGGAGGTTTACAGCTGATCAGTACCATAAATTTTGGATTTGATATCGTTCATGCAAGTGGTACTGCAGCGCCCATGGTACACTGTCACTGTTCTTAAACTCAGATCCTGCATGTTAATGCTATCATGGGTACTAGAATTAGGGACACCAAGGTCAACGACTTGTATTCCAAGATGGGATTTATGAAAGTGACACAGAGAATTAAATATCTATCTGCCTGTTGTATGTACAGAGGTATCAATGGCTTGGCTCCAGCATATCTCAACCGGAAATTCAATATCCGTCAAGCTGTATATTCTACACGCTCTTCTATTGCTGGAAATGTCTTTTTAAAAATAATAAAACTGAGACCGGCAAGAGTTTTTTTTCTATGCTGCTGCTAGAATATGGAATTCTCTTAGCACAGAAATTAAACGTTCAGATTCAAATGACATTTTCAAACGTAATATTAAAAAGTGCCTGTAATTTACCTAACCTTTTTATACAATACCTGTCTCAATCATGTCATTCTTTTCATTGTCGTAAATACTCTCGATGTTTGGAGTCGGCTCTTTATTATTTCATATCTCTTAGTTAAATTTTCACCATTCTTCGTCATTTCTTTATTGTCTCCATTCTCAACCTGTTTTAATTGTATCGTTTTACGTATATTTAATTGTTGTTTTATTACTTCATTGCATTATATTACTGTTTGCTGTTGTTGAGGGCCCACTTGGAAAGCAGTGCTATCACTGAAGAGGACATCCTCATTTTAAATATCACAATAAATAAATAAATGAATGAATCCTTGTCAACCAAAATCCAGTAGTTGGACCAAAGGCCAAGTCAATAAAAATCTACAATCAGCTTGAAATGAAGTCAACACCCTGGAAAAAACAGAAAATATGATCTAATTTGAAAACACAAGTCAGAAAGAGTGTGGGTAGAAGGTAAGAAATCATGGTATTCATTGAACCGAATGTTTGCAAGTCGAAAAATCCATATCTTCTAGGTTACACACAAGTCCAAAAGCTCATTAGTTTGAAAGTTAAAATGGTGAACATTCATGACACGAGGTTCTAAACAGTTACTTCGAGTAAAATGTTCTAGAGTATTTGAGCAGGTGTCTGCTTTAAACCAGTTTCTGGAAGGACAAGTGCCTCTGGAAAGAAGCCAATCAAGTTCAGTAATGTGCACTGAGCTGAGTCTTTTGTTTATATCTTAAATTCTTGGCTTAACACCCCACTACGAGTTTGTTACACCACTGTTTTTGAGTTTAAATCACTGGCTTCTGGTGTCATAGATCTTCGAACTAGATCCGAACTAACTGGCTCTTCTCTGTGACGGATTTGTGAACCTTCTGCATCATATGACAATTTTAAAAACATTCTGTTTGATATATTATACTTGAGAACCTTCAGAGCTTTGATCTGTACCCTATTTATACTAGTGCAGAATGAAACGCAAGCAACAACGTTAGTTTACCATCATCATTTTCGTCTCAAAGACTTCTTCCGTTTTGGTTGTCCGTTGGGGAATGGGTATGGCATGTAAATTGACAAAACGTGTATTAATATAAGTAACAAACAATCGACAAAAATGTCTGTTTTCTGTTTGCTACTCAGATGCTAATTGATAAATTTTTGACCCTACCCCGGCAGAAATCCGTCACGGGAACGACTGCGGCACCATTTGGTTGCGGCATCTGCAAACAATGTCAAATAATACCATTCATCATGCATTCTGAGTTGTTGAACGTCACGTGGGTTCATTCGGGTTGTCTTTCTTGGTACGTTGGGTTCATTCGTGCTGTCTTTCTTGGTATGTTGGGTTCATTCGTGCTGTCTGTGCTGTCTTTATTGGTATGTTAGGATTGTATTAGTATGTTAGTGCAAGTGTTAGTTGCGATGAGGAAGAACGTTAGCGTCAACGAGAAAGAAACACCAAGAAATGAAACAAAATGTCTAGTCTTAGAGAATGATAATACATTTGATAGATGGGCAGATCTATCCATTGACATAAATGTACGTCACCGCGACCCAAACACTAATGCATTAGCAGAACCCAAACGACAAGGAAAATACAGCAAACACTTAACAATATATTACAACGATTTGGACACCACATTGTTTTCTCGCAGGTGGAAAACTTACCAATAACGAAAGGTAACACCTTTGACTCACTGGCGCTGGTGTAAGGTCAGGGTCATGCTGGTTGAGTTCCTGTATGACCCTAGAAAGACGTATACGTTACCAATAACGAAACACATTTATTTTCCTTCATGTAACTGCCGGTGGTGGCGAGGTTAGTTTCGTGCTTGTTCGGTTCCTGCTTCACCCTGAAAAACATATCCATTTCTTTAAGTTTTAAAAGTTATATCTCAGAGAGAACTGTTCAGATTTAAGTAAAACTTTCAAATGCTATGATTTAAGGGGAGTGTATACACTGGTTAAATCTCCAGGTTCTTATCTAAAATAAGTATCAACAGGGTTTAACTAGTTAGACGTGACTTTGAAAGTGACAAAAATTGAAAAAGTTTTCATAGTCGTCTGTTTTTTTAAATAACGATTTTTTCAATTTTCAAAAAATCAAATTTTACTTAGATTTTTCAAAATGCACAGGGATTGTTATCAACTGTTTTATTACGCAATATTCTCCTTATACATACCAAATATATGTACAAAATCGTTATAAACTTGATTTTGTGCCATTTTTTGTGTGTGAGTTGGGGCAAGCACACCACTTTCTGTTATTTGCTCACTTTCCGTCTAATAAGTCAAAATTTGGCACATGTATCAAAAATCCCTGGCACGCGATTTTAGTTCAGTTATATTGGATTTCAAATGCTGTGATTTAAACACCACTCACGAAAATCAAACTTCAAGAAAACTTTCGTCATAAACAAAGACAGAAGTTCAGCAATGTGCAATGAGTTGTCGCTTTTATTTATATTTTAAATTTTGGCTTACCCCCACCTCTACAATTTTGTTGCTCCGCTGTTGTTGACTTTGAATCACTAGTTTCTGGTCTCATAGATCTTTGAAGTAGAGTCGATCTAACTGGCTCTCCTCTTCGGTATGATAGGGCAATTTTAAAAACATTTTTGTCATATTATGTGTGTTATGACTTGATATCCTTCAGAGGGTCGAGCTGTACCCTATTCATTCTAGAGCAGTATGAAACGCAAGCAACGTTGGTTTACCTTATCATTTTCTTCTTAACGACTTCTTCCGTTTTGGTTACCCGTTGGTCGCATCGTAACGTTGGGGAATGGGTGTGCTGCAGAAACTTTGGTGCAGTCTTTACCGGTCGTGACGTTGTGGTCCAGTATGTCACGTAAAGATACTAAACCTTGTTTTTGGTGATTTCAACCAATCCTCGCTCTTTTACCTGTTAATGCATCTCAAGTGTCAATCTTTCAAGTTAAAGGCAGAAACTAACTAAAAACTCGTACTTTCTATCTCATAAATTGGATATTGTGGTCTTTGGTGCCCGGTGGCCTTTTCCACATTGGCTTAAAGCGTAGGACATGCTTGCCAGTTTAACAGAATTTGTAAGAAGTTTTCAAATTTTCTTCCAAACTTTCGCTGTTTGGCGAAGGTTACAAAACATTATTTGGTTCAGAGAACTGGATGGGAAAGCCGTTTATTGTATGTGTTAGTAAGCCAAAGCCGGGTTTGGTATCCTTTTAAGGATGGACAAAGTTCAGTGGTTCAATAAATGACAAACAAGTCGCTCAAATAAAATACAGCAACCAAGACTAAATGAAGTTCAATTCCGAGAAGGAATATTATACAGATGACCCGAACTGAGAGCTTATAGTGTATTTTACATTGATAAGATATCCCGGTTACTCAACTACTCGTCTTCCGCTTCGCGGTTTTTGAGAGACTGTGCCCTGAAACCAGGTGTGAAACCCTGTGCATGAATAAAGAGGTATTCCTGAATGACTGGAAAGTTTTAAAGTGATATATATTTATTGAAGAATACACAGAACATACAAAGAAATAATAACAAACCCAGAAACCGCGAAGCATTATATCTGGAGAGTAGAGTTTTCACTTCGGGTTTTCCAAATCAAACAAGTGATCGGTCAAGTTTTGATGACTCAAATTAGTACACACGTGTATCTGAAACCGGTAACTGTTGCTGTGTTTGCAGCTGAAGGACACCATATCTTTAGTTGTGGTGCCACTCGTTTCAGTGTTCCTGCAGCACCTTTCGTACATTGTAACTGCTCGCGACGTCAGGTCCAGTATGGTAATGGTATACTAATCAGTAAAAGTCAACTGGTTCCACGAAAGACCAAGTCTCTAAAAAATCTGAATAAGGTGAAAAGGAAATCAATGCCCTAGAAGCGATGAACCCTATATGACCTGAATTGAAAACTGCAAGTGAGAAAGTGTGTGGACCTAGTTTATGAAATCAGGGTTTTCATGGGTCGGAAGGTTTACAAGTCTAAAAATCCATAACTTTGAAGATCACACATTTCCGAAAATCTATCAAAAGCTGTAAGTTTGAACTTTCATAACTCTAGGTTCTGAACAGTGATTTTGAGCAAAACGTTCAGGACGATGCGCGCACCTGTTTAAAACTAGTTCTTCGAAGAGCCTGTGCCTCTAAAAAGGATCCAAACTAAGTTAGACCATGTGTTCTGAGCTGCCGTATCTACTTCTAGTTTACATTTTCAAATTGTAGATTATCGCCACCAAACTTTTGCTGATCGGCTGCCGATGGCTTTGAATCACTGGTTTATGATATCATAGACCTTCAGACTAGTTTTGAACAAACTAGTTTTTCTTTCTGTCGGATTTTTTAAAATAATTTCACTTGTATCATAGGCGTTCGAATTTGTGAACCTTCGCAGTATCGAGCTGTACCCTACTTATACTAATGCAGCACGTGAGACACGCAAGCAACGTTAGATTACCTTCTTACTTTTCGTGTTCCATCTTTCCTCCGTTTCAGTTATCCGTGGGTTTCAGCGTGTCGTTGGTGTATGGGTACGAGTATGGCGTGTAAATAGAGCAAAACGTGTGTTAATGAAATTCACAAACAATCGACAAATCAACTATTGTTAATTGAAAAATCTTTGTCCTTGCCACGACAGTAATCGATAACGGGAACCATTGTTTTGCTCCATCTATTGGGGGGCATCCCGGATCACTCATGCCTCTTGTGTTCTGTGTGTCCCGTTTTGTGCATCTCGGGGTTCTGTGTGTCCCAGGTTCTTTATGGCTAGTTTTCTGTGCATCGGACGGGGTTCTATGTGTCCCGGGTTCTGTGTGCGCTGGTGTGGTAGTTACCCGTACGGTTCATTCAAATACAATCATACCGGACAATTTCTCCAGGGGCACAATGGCTACTTTTACACCGGGTTCGATTTGTCTATGGTCAGCACTCAACCAGCCAAGAAAATCAACATAAGATCGCCCTTGTGACCCAGCCACAATCTCACATGTTCAGCAAGTGAGCTTAGGCTAAATTCGAAAATTCCAGGGGGCATTGCTTGATCTGACAACGACGATGAGGAGGGTTTATAAAAACAACACGTTACTTTATTACTTGTCAAATTTTTGCCCTCAAGCAGGATCGGAAAAGCACCTCAAAATTGTCATAGTAGGCCTAAAATGGCGATTGTAGGTGAACCTTGCACAGTCGTCCGCTTAGCGCCTGGACTATAACGCAACAGACCGGGACACATAAAACACAGAGCATATAGAACCCGCAGGTACGTATAGAACCGTGGCCGGCACATAGAACCTGAGATACACAGAATCCGAAATCCATACAACGGGGACACAAAGAATCCGGGACACAATGCTTTGCTCCCATCTGTTGTGACATGTCAGCATGCATTTTGTGACCCTGAACGTCATTTCGGTTCACCCATTCTTGTTTAATAAACGTTAGGGCTCCAGTTAGTATGTTTGTGAAATAGTTAGTCGGGGTTAGAAAGGGCGTTAATTGAAGTCAACTCGACTGCACCAGCAAGTCAAGTAATAAACGTCTGGTTCAAGCGAATGGTAACACAGTTGATAGACGGATAGATGTATCCATTTAAATGAATGTACACGTCATCACGACCCAAACACTAACTTGAATACATGAGTACAACCCAGAGTACACTAACTAAAATGCACCAGCCAATATATACGTATTACAAGAAGTTGTACACCAAACAGTTGTTACAGGTCTAGAGAACCGTAGTAGCAAGTATCAGCCAAACCAAAATATGATTAATAACGGAAGTTACAAACCTGTATCGTCTTTCATGTATCGGGTAAGACACATCCCTGTGCGTGCCTTCAAAGAAATGCCCGCAATCTGACACAGCAGGCCGTCCCACTCGGGAAAATTCCATTGGTGATTTCTCGGAAGGGGTTATTGCACTTTCCAATAAAATACGAGCACTTCAGTAGAGACCGTTGTATAAATAATTATTTAAAGTATATCTGAATTAATTACAAAAATTACAACTGCTGAAGAAGAAAGTTTCCAAGTCAACCAAGACATCAAAGTGCAACAATCAGGTAACCACTTCGTTACACCATCCAGATCAATAAACCCGCCTTTTAGAGATACTGAATACCGAGCGAGACGGTGTTTTGAATGGATCCTGCAGAGAAGAAACCGAAGACATCTTCGTAGGAATTGCATATGAATGGGTACTTTCATAAACTGAACCGCGTGGGGGCTACGACACAGTTAGATACAGGTCGTTCGCCAGTCTTGATTCGTGAACAGAGATTTACCTTAGGGGTCGTGGTACCTCAAAAAATTGACGGATAAACTGGCGTTTTTTTTTTTGCAGGTCTGTCACTGTCCACGTCATTTCCTTCAATTTAGTACAATTCGCACTGCTAGATTTTCACGCCGCGAGACAGGTATTAAAGTCTACGTCTGGCGGAGTAATGAAATTCAGGATGGCTCGGATATTTTGAAAATCAACTATTCACCTAATTGTCGTAATTACGATATTTCAATTTTTCAATAGCATGTTACGTGTTTATAGATTTCCTCGATATTACGGAATCACACGATGTTAGTAATATCGTCACGATTAAAAAATTCATCGCATTTCATGAATTCCTTAATTGCAGTTGCTTGTCTATTCATTAATTCGTACCATTGTTTGGATTCATTAGTGTATCCACTCAGAAAATAGCAATTAATTTGTAGCCTTCATAGATCATTGGTGGGGGGTTAAACTCCCCGAAGCCTCCAAAAAATAGAAGTTAAAAAACGTCGCTAGCAAAACAAAAACGACACCGCCAGAATGTGTGAACTTAAAGTAAACCACCTCAAAAAATTGATGAGAGTTCATCCTGAAAATATAATTTCTTTGCATTGTGGTTTGCTGTAACCACGAAAAGCAACGCATATGGAGTTTTTGTAGCTCATCGGCAAGTCGCGTGGAGTTCAATTGCGCGAGCTTCCGTCGATACTTCTGAAGTATAACCAAGCACGTTAGATGGATCTACCGCGGAAAAGCAGATCTATAGTTACTTTTTAGGTAACTATAGTCTTTACTCTACGATATGTTTTGATTTAATTAAGGAAAATACTGTGGTACCGCAAACCTGATATTCAGGCGAATAGACGCGCAACGTTATACCTCGTCTGTCATGCCTTGTCATGTCATTGCACTCCTGGACAACACGTTTGTAACTTGAATTTGACTGGTGTATAATAAAGTTGTCTTGCGCAATAATCATTTAGTGTACATGTAATGTGTTTATCTTAAAAACGATCAACTAGTTTTCCGAAGAATTGCTGTCGTGGCGGGCGCTGTGGTCTGGTTGCGAGTCCGTTTCAAGATACACCTTAGCAAGTTAGGCCTATACAAGGAATAAACCCCGGGGTAGGCACTCACATTGACAAGGTGACCACATTCGCGAACAGTGTACAGTACCAGAAATTTCGGGTAGGCTCAGCAAAGTCTTGCGGTACTCGCGCGGTGTTCAATAAGCTTCCAAAGGAGTGCTGGTTCCGACCTCAGCAGTGTCTGTCTTCTATACGGGGAATTTCCGCAAAAAAGCCAACTGGATCAAACGCTCATGCCTATGGGCGTTTATTAGAATTGGTCCTGGGATACATCGTCTTTGACAAAAGCGCAACGTTTGAAGCAGTCCATCATGAACGGGTCAAATATAGTTGCGCTTGTACCTATTTTGAATGGATTTGACAACCTAAAGGGGCTTAGCGCCAAACTGCCAAACAAGATGCTGACATTGTACAGGCTTACTAGCTCACTGACATAGCAGTTGACGAAGTGCAACCATTGAAACAAATATCGAATATGCCTGGGTTGAACGTTTCCAAGACGCGCACCCCATTGGATCCAATATACAGATTCCTCGGCAATCCAGACAACAAAAGCATAGGGCTAACGTTCCTGCAGAAACACACAGGTAATAAATTATAATTCCACACAGTCTGCACATAATCGCAATTTTCTGGCATAGTTTTTCTTTGATGCTTTTGTACAATGGAAACGAATTAGAATCTATTTCGGACATGTCAAATTTACCCAGTAAAGCGCAGGGTCTTTGAGCGTACAGAAACTGATTCTAGTTTGTATTTCCACTTGGCACTTTATCTGCTTCATATCCAAAATCTAATTTGCGTAGTTCAGTTTGTAGTCAATACTTGTTTCTTCTACTAAGTACTACAGAAAACAGTGAGAATACTCCTCGAGACAACCTCTCACATCATGCAGTTGACCACCAGGTTTTCGAAAGACAACAAGCAGGTGGAAGCTGTCATTTCTTGTGGCATTTATTTAGTGGTTAGCAAGACTAGGGACGTACACTTAGACTCACTGGAGGATCGGCTACATTTATGGGACATGGACTTGTCATCACCCGATTCCCTTTCTAACTATCGGCATTTTGAGTAACCCGTTGTGTCTTCTGTCAAATTACCGATTGACCTATATATGTAATAGTGGAAACGTAAAAAGTGTCAATAACTTTTGCTCACATTTCAACAATAACTCCGACGCTGGCGGTCCTTTTGGAATGCTCAAAGTTGAAAGGAATTGCCAGATAACAAGCACGCAGACGGCGACATTTTCCCAAACGTCAGGGAACTGTTATTGATAGGATGTCTGTCAGAATATAGTCTGACAGTATTTTTCGTTGTATTGCTTTGTTTTGTTATTCTGTTTGATTGGCATGACCCCTCAGTTAAGTACAGTAATGGTGTAATTTGTTTACTACAAAATAGTGTGGAACTTTCTAGAAGACTGAGGTCAGAACAGTGATGATGTAATTTGTTTACTACTGTATAGTGTGGAACTTTCTTGAAGACTCTAGCATGACAGTGATTAATGCAGTCTGGAATATTCTAGAGACTAGTATGTGTCTGTAGAATGATTGGGTAGATTCAGGAAAGTTCTAAAATGTGCTTGAATTGATGTAAAGTTCCAGAACAATTCATTAGGCTATAAATACACAAGCACGGGTTTATGTTAGATCAGATCAAGTCGAGAGATCAAGTCAGTTCATCAGCAGAAGTTCAAGAAAGTTAATCAGGAGAATTACAGTTGAGTTGCAGTGAAGAGAATCAGCACTTACAGCGACAGTCAATAGAGAGCCAGCTATAGAGACAACAGGTTATTGAATCGACGAGTGTAACAGTTGCTGAACGTGTCTCAGAAGTTCATCACAATTAAGTCAAGGCTTCGCAGCACTGGCTGGAGCATAAACAGACATTGCGTCGGACGTTTTGTTTAAGTAGGCTTGTGAACGTACGGTCGGGATTAATAAAGGATTGACTCGAACCAGTCTTCAGTCTATCGTCGCACCGAAAGCTAATAGCACCGGTCCTTAACAACCTGTGCCCACCCACACACGGGGAAAACGTGGCAATGTCTATCCACTATCCTATTAGATCCTGTGAGGCAGAGAGATCACTTTCTGTGCTCAGGCATGTGAAGACACATTTGAGGAAATACTTTTTGAGTTATCTCTGATGGCCATGCATTACAAACCAACGAAAAGACTAGACACGTCACTTGTCGTCAAGCGCTTTATCCAGAGCAACCCAAGGCGTGTGTTCTGCAAGTTTTTCTTGATTGAGTGAAAGTGCGCCAAGTTTTGTCAATGAGTGACGGCAAGATGTATAAAATACATGTATGAGCCACCACGGGGATTAAACAGTTTTGAGCAGTTTTCAATTTAGGCTTTTTACATAGCAGGTCCGTAGCCAGCAGTGAACAGGGGGTGTTTCGAATTTTTAGTTAGAACGGTGGACCATTTATATTTTGCAAATGTCGACACTGTAGAGTTTCAGGAAAGGCCCTCGACGGAGCTTAATTATGGGGTAAGGGAAATCTGTATACCAGACGATGACTATCCGCTTTATGAGATGAGACGGAACATGTAACACCAGAAATGTGAATGCTGTGGCGGTTGCTCGCAAAGAACGGGACACAAATTCGCCGTAAGGTGGTACAGCAATAGAAAGTTCTCTCGTTACTCCTGCCAAAATTTGAAATCAGGCATGCTTAAATGAGTGATTACACCTCATTACATGCTCGGACGGAACTATGAACTTTAGTCGGAGAATGACTTCACAAAATTGTTTATCTTGTTGTATTTTAGCGCGTTACTGAAGTTTTCTTACATCGCTGGAAATGGGAGAAGCCCACTATTTCGAAGGTCTTGTACTCTGAAGGTTCACTGCTTCGTAGATTCTCTACTCTGAAAGTTTACTGGTCCGAAATATCTAAACTTTCAGACTTGGGTGTGGGTGTAATTTACATGCAAAAATAACGACACTTCGGTTATAACATGTAGACTGGATGCACATATACTAAAACGCTTTGTTTGGATTTCATATGTAGACAGTGACCACCGTCTAGCTGACCAGTACAACTAGAGACTGTGGTAACTGTTTAGATTCATTATCAATGTGCATTCCAGGACTGCTAATTCCCATCCCTTTTTGCGGTGCATTTTTTTTGATCTACCCCTTTTGAGGGGACATAATGGAAATTTAATGGCCCATTGGATCCTGCTCGGGTCCCGCAAAACTTGCAAAAATGTACCGCCTACCTGCAATCTTTGCTTCACCGGCGCCTACGGGCACCTTGTTAATATAAATGACCCCATCCGGAGAAGTTAACACGTTCCGGCTCTCACATTTTCTCAGTTCTACAACACCTACAGAACTGTCTATATAATTTTAAACGGACAGGTGCATTAGACCAGGACACTTACAATCGCATTAGACCATGCGGGTCACAGCGAGCACGTCTGTACTGCCTCCCTAAGACACACAAGGATGGTGTATTGCTGCGGCTTATTGTGTCCTGTGTCGGAACATACACTCATGAGCTTGCCAAATTCCTAGTTAAATTTCTCAAACCTGTCAGAGAGAATGACTACACACTTAAAGATTCTTTTCAGTTTGTTAATGAAGTCAATGCACTTAATGATGCAACATTTATGAGTAGTCTAGATGTTTGCAGCCTCTTCACTAATGTACCCGTAGATGAAGTCATTGAATTGTGTCTAAACAAGCTGTATATTGATACTGACAAGGTCCATAAATTGTCTCGTAACCAATTGCGTAAGTTACTCACGATCGCTGTTAAACAGAACCATTTTCTGTTTGATGATAACTTTTATGATCAGATTGTCGGAGTAGCCATGGGTTCACCCCTGGGACCAGTGTTAGCTAATATTTTCATGTACAATCTCGAGACTGAGGCTCTGGTTAGTTGTCCACCGGCTTGTAAACCACAATTTTATCATAGGTATGTGGACGATACGTTTGTTGTGTTTTCGTCCAAGAGCTCAGTCAACACCTTTTTTAACCACATGAACAAAACGCATCCGTCCATCAACTTCACCATTGAATCTGAGCGCGAGTCGTGTTTACCTTTTCTAGATGTTTTGGTTAAACGTGAAAATAGCACCGTTGTTACATCTGTGTATCTTAAATTTGATAGTTTTGTGCCTATCCAGTACAAGAGAGGTCTATTCAATTGCTTGTTACACCGTGCCTGGAGAATCTACTCTACCAATTTAAATTTTGATAGTGACGTAGCTATGATTTTCCTCTTATTGCGTGCCAATGGTTACCCTCTGAATTTTCTGAATAGCTGTAAAATTCACTTTCTTTCAAAAATGAATGAGGCAGATAAGGTGGACGTTATTGGACCCGAGAAAAAAAAAGTTTTCTTTTCTCTTGGTTACACCGGGCCAAGTAGTATAAAATTGAAACGTCAATTATCTCGCCTTATTCATTGCATAGACCCAAGAGTTGAACTGATAGTTGTTTTCAAACCCCTTCGTAAACTTTCCAATATGCTGTGTAAACTGAAGGCACCCATCCCTTTATTGAACGAGAGCAATGTTGTGAATAAGATTGAATGTGACAACTGTAAGGAATTCTTTATAGGACTCACACAGAGACGCCTCTGTGACAGGTTGAAAGAACATCACACCTCAGAGAAAAGTAACATATATAGGCATTTTATTAGCTACAATCTCCATGCCAACTATGGTAGTATTATCTGGAGAGAACCTAATAAGGAGTTACTAGACATTAAAGAGTCATTAGCCATTCAGAACCAGCATGCCACTGATTCTCTGAATAACATGCAGAGCTCAGTGACCCTGTAACTATGGTGATGACCAGCTACTGACTATATTCTATGTATCTCTCACTTGACTTTATGGATGTTACCTGAGCTGTATGTTGGCACTTATTGTCCTAAATGGTTGTAAATATGATCCTGATGATGTCTAATGAAAAGACGAAACGTTGAATTGAACATGAACTTTTTTATTTGTGCGGCGATCGTCCGGTTTTTAATGAATGACTAGTAGTAGTACTTACCGTACCGAGAGGGGTTTTACATTGAACAGTTTGTCATGCCCCGTTGTACCTGCCACCTGATCCCCCATGTATACGCCAGTGCTTACAACTCGCAATTTGCTCGTAATTGGTGGAAGTGTTTTCATATTATATCTCACTTATGACATCGTCAATCGTTGCCAGCACATATGGCCTTAAGCAAGGATGTGTAATCTGATTAAGGAAGAAGTTCAGATAACACTTGATGAGTAAAAGTGTTATTTTTGGCAAATAAAGTGGAAATACTAATTTTATTTTTAAACATGCAATTTAATGAATATTAGTTTTTCATTGGTATTCTACATGTGATGTCATCAGGTCTAAATATTGATGACAATATGACAAAAGTTACAGAACACAACTCTCTGAAGCTCTGTTGACAGGTTTCGAATACTCTCATAGAGATGATTAGACTTTTCTGGCTTACGATATTTTTGCCTTCCTTTGCTCAGTACAGACCCACATCATAACAATACGCCAATGTATGTAAAGACAGACAAAAGTGGCCCAGTGAAATAATACTGTCCATACCACTTGCTTTGGCACAATAGCTTACAAACCACTGCCCAGCATTCCAACTATAGTGTCGTAGACATCGTAATCGTTTGCATCTACTTCGCAATAGTGATTGGTGTTTACCTTTTCTAGATGTTTTGGTTAAACGTGAAAATAGCACCGTTGTTACATCTGTGTATCTTAAATTTGATAGTTTTGTGCCTATCCAGTACAAGAGAGGTCTATTCAATTGCTTGTTACACCGTGCCTGGAGAATCTACTCTACCAATTTAAATTTTGATAGTGACGTAGCTATGATTTTCCTCTTACTGCGTGCCAATGGTTACCCTCTGAATTTTCTGAATAGCTGTAAAATTCACTTTCTTTCAAAAATGAATGAGGCAGATAAGGTGGACGTTATTGGACCCGAGAAAAAAAAGTTTTCTTTTCTCTTGGTTACACCGGGCCAATTAGTATAAAATTGAAACGTCAATTATCTCGCCTTATTCATTGCATAGACCCAGGAGTTGAACTGATAGTTGTTTTCAAACCCCTTCGTAAGCTTTCCAATATGCTGTGTAAACTGAAGGCACCCATCCCTTTATTGAACGAGAGCAATGTTGTGAATAAGATTGAATGTGACAACTGTAAGGAATTCTTTATAGGACTCACACAGAGACGCCTCTGTGACAGGTTGAAAGAACATCACACCTCAGAGAAAAGTAACATATATAGGCATTTTATTAGCTACAATCTCTGTTGACAGGTTTTGAATACTCTCATAGAGATGATTAGACTTTTCTGGCTTACGATATTTTTGCCTTCCTCTGCTCAGTACAGACCCACATCATAACAATACGCCAATGTATGTAAAGACAGATAAAAGTGGCCCAGTGAAATAATACTGTCCATACCACTTGCTTTGGCACAATAGCTTACAAACCACTGCCCAGCATTCCAACTATAGTGTCGTAGACATCGTAATCGTTTGCATCTACTTCGCAATAGTGATTGGTGTTGGCATTTTTGTAAGTATGGCAATCTGTGGGGTGGTACATTTTCCGTCTTTGCTTAAAGCAACATTAAATTCATAGTTTTTGTGAAAAAACAAGTTTTAATTTTGGCCATTTGTCGTAATAAACTTGGTCTTTAATGGCTCCTAACCCAGTTTAGAAGTGATACCTGGGTTCGTAAAGAACTGAAAATTCATTATTTTTTCATCGACAGTAAGGTGACCCGATATTTTATGAGCCTGCTCTTAAGAAATAGCAAACTGTCAGAATTTTTTCAATGACCTGCATTAAGGCACAACGTGATTCGAGTCCTATTTTATAACGGATAGTGTCCTAAATCAAAACTTGTTTTTGGCAGAAAGCACGACGGGTTAAATCCCGCTTCAATCCGAAAAGGCTCAATCTATTAATACCGCTATTTATCGTAATCTATTTTGCCCGGTGTACACCACGAGCTTTGCTGCAGAGTAAAACAAGATGAGGATTGAGAATAATGTAATTTATTATGACATAAGTAGAAGAACTAAATAAGAATATGCAAGACGGGCATGGAAAAACGCCATAATTACCAAGTATGGGAATATTGCGCTATATACAAGCCCGCGTTCCTTCCAATTAAGAAGCGAACTTTGGATTCAGATCACTTGCCGCCATGATAATCGGTCTCAAGCGGGCATGCGTTCAGTAGACGCTAGGACCTAGCTAAAACGTAGTCAAAGTCACGTGTTCTCATTTAAAATGCACAGCAATATCTCACATAATCTCGCGAAGTCTTGCTTTTAGCGAGGTCCTAGCGTTAGTGAACGGGAGGCTGTTCTTTACCCAGACGGAGTGATTCATCTCCCGAAGAATCGACAATTGACCTATCGCAAGCTCCGCCCCTATGCGAAAAGTCACGTGATACCCGACATTCGAACGAGATGTCAGAGGCAAATACACTGTCGCTAAACGACGTTCCTGGTGGAATCGATGAGTGTTTTTGCACTATTTGAAAACGCTTCGACAGAGACAAGAGGCGATGCTTTTCAACAGAGAATCGTACGTTCATGATATGGGAATTTGTAAAGGTGACGATGCGAAAATGGCTCGAGGAGCCAGCGAAAATGCGAAGTACCCCTCTGCCTCAGGGCCACCTTCACCTAGCAAATGACAAGGCCACTGATACGATATGTTCATATAAAGCTGGGTATGTACCTTCAAGTTGAATTATCTGTACGATTCCATAGATTTCATGATCTTTCTAATAAAATCAGTAAAGATTCACCGATATTTTTATTCCGTCGTCTGCTAAATTTCGCCAAGTAAAAAGTAGGTCACAACTGGTGGGACTCCCGGAGTAAAATAGGTCATAGATTACAGACAACACATGCACTATAGTCTCTGACTAGGTCGACTCGACAGCACTGTTTACGCTTTTCTAATCTTGTAACGAATTATTTTGATCAAAAAATTCAGGTTCATAGCTCATGTACACATTCATCTCGTCCTAGGCAAACAGTTAGCTCCGGCGGGGTAGGTCTAGGGCTGTGTCTAAGTCAGTCAAGTTAATGTCTGGAACTCAGTAGCGGATCTAGGATACCACAAGGGGGGTCCAACATGTTGCCTCGTGGAATTGGGCAAAGTGCAATTGTATGTACACAGGCGGCCCGAAAGTTGCAGGGGCCTGGGATGCAGACCTTTGGACCTTCTGTTCAGAAAATCTATCGGTGGACTAAAAAAAAAACAAGAACACGATTCCGCCGCGATCTGGGGTCTGAGCCCCCCTCATCCACTACCGGTCCTAGATACTGAACTCAATATTTCCTCACGCTTCACGCTC
The DNA here is from genome assembly GCA_002633005.1 of Phoronis australis. Classification (NCBI taxonomy): domain Eukaryota; kingdom Metazoa; phylum Phoronida; family Phoronidae; genus Phoronis; species Phoronis australis. The sequence continues at coordinate 28,479 of NMRA01000101.1, forward strand.
TTGCTGTTTCATTTTGCTTGCGGGGGTGGGGGCAGGGGTCCCAGCCCCCACCCCTTAAATCCGCCTATGGAATTGTCCGTTTGCACCATTAAGACATTTAAATTAGGCCTACCTTCTTACGAACTTGGCATTTTTTTGTAGTTTCATTCCATAAAGGTAGCTTTCATTTAATTTTGAAGGTAGCATAATTACTAAGTCGTGGTATGGTTACAACTTGAAAGATTACAAGCCTGGTGTGGTAGCTGCAAAAATAGGGTATTTACAAAAATAACTCAAATTCTTTTTTAAAGCTTCATAAATCTAAATATCATGTCTGAACAATTTCAAAATGAGCTCTGTCTAACTCTACAGACATAATGTATACTAGAGGTACACGTCAAAAAGTAATTCAACAGNAAAAAAAATAAAATAAAAATGTCCTTGAAAACAACAATTTCCGGGGACTATACCGCTAGAGTGCTGAGATCCAGCAGGTGTCGAGACAAAGGCGGCCAGACGTAGGAAACTCGGGAATCACAATCTGAGATAGCCCTTCACCATATAGCCACCAAGCTGAAAAGTGCGTATCTTGGAACTAATATATTTGTGTTTATTATAGCCTTCGAGTTATCAAGCAACATCGCTAAGTTCAGCTGCTCGTGTGGCCGTAGGACCTACAGTTTGATCCATAGTTTACGCTTTTCAACATCAGTTTTCGGCTTAGGACATGCCAAAAAATGACGGGATATTATTCTGGAGCAGCATAACGGCTGTCGGTGCTACACACGCCATATCAACACCGTTTCCCCATTCTTAGCGGACAATTTCTTGAGCTATAGACTAAAGTGGGTTTTACTCGACTACGTGTGGTTTGTCGGGTATAATGGCGGCTTGGAAACGCAGACGAAGGTGTGCCAAGAATGCTTTGTTCTGATTGGTCAATTAAGCCGTCCGTCATAATCTTGGCGATAGATCAATTCTTGTCAAAGCCACGCGCGGCGAAAAAAAAACGTACGCTGTTGAGCCTGGTCGGTCAGATCTAAGCCTCGACCTCATCTCCAGTCTGAGTGCCGGAGGAGCAACTTGAGACACATTTCATAGTGGTAGGCCTAAGTTGTTTTTATATAAAGTTGTACTATGGAAGGGGTGTCTATAGTCGCCGTCGTAACTGAAAAGAAAATACAACGATTCGAATTGCATGTGAAGTTTGGCAAACTATACTTAACTGAGATAATCGCGTTGTTTTTCTACGTTTCATTACCACGACTTCACGGCAAGTTTAGACATTAATTCTTACGCCAGAAGACTGCTCCTCTAGTTTCAACAAGGGCTGTCGTGAGCTGGAAACTTGTGTTCGAACTACTGTGACAGTTTCTGTATAGCAAAAGTGAAAGAACAGTTGTAAAACTCTCCATCACACTTCCATTTCAGGCAATGTGCCGGGCAACACGAGGTAAAGTGAGTGGTTATTTTTTGGCAGGCCGAGCAATGAACTTCATCCCGGTATGTTTTAGGTTCACATGTTGCCGCCGTTTTTGGCACTAGTCGGATACCATGGACCCTGATTTAGAATCAGTGTCATCGTCAAAACAACATGGCCGTTATTCAGTGATTGCCCGGTTCTCTAAATGAGGGCCCATTATATCCAACTAGTGCCTTGCTTCCGTCTAATAAAAATATCTTCGATTGCTACAATGACATACTTTGAAAAATTAAATTTTATTCATCATTTCAAAATGTATAGAAATGTGTGCAGATAGTGTGATGATTTTCACGATCCATCAGACGTGGGCAGTGGATTAACGTATTTGAATCCTGAAGCACTGAACTATGAGGGCCCTCTCACCTCAATGGAAAGTTGCACAAGATTTGAGCTTTCCCTGCCTGTGCGCGTTCTGCCGAGTCACCGAAACTTCTAATCACTGACTAGCTCCGGTCTTCACGACTGAGTTTTGCCGGCTCCCTACCCAGTCATCACGATCGCAAAGTTTCGCTGCCTCCAATGTAGCACAGTTACCATTTTCCCTGTGAAAGACTGAAATGTTGTGAGCCCTGTTGCTAGAAGACGGTCCTCTGTTCTGTGTGGAGATCTTAAAGCTGTACCCTAGTCAAAGGGACAATAAACCATTGGAATCTTTGGTTTATATCACTTGCCGTAATTTAATAGATCTTACACCGTCCTTTATTCAGATTATGTTTGAGACGAACTAACAGGTTGTTGCTAACTTAGACTAGGGCCATTAAGTTGTTTGTCCCGACGATTTAGGCCAGGTTTTTTTCCAATAACGTTGAAATTTTACTTCCTAAATTTAGTGTGAACATCGTGTAAAAATGACCCCTTTTACAGGTTTCAGCCAGTCAGTGAAAAATATCGACCCCTCTCGCGTAAAAAACGGAAAATCTACCGAATGAAATTCATGGAAACTGCCACAGCTTCGACCTTTCAAAATTCATCCGCCACCGCAATTTTTTTCACTTCCCTTTACTAGCGGCGCGCGGAGCACTGCCACCCTATCACCCCATACCAAGTGTTTTGTTTGGTTGGTAAAATTCAAAATTGCTGGATAACGCCCCTCCCGTTCTGCACACTTTCAATTATCAAGCCTGTGTGCAACAACAGTTGGGCCATTTTTTTATAAGTTGAAAATTTTAAACTTTTAATCCGTAGAAAAAGCGATCTTGAGTAAATTTTCAACGTTGAAAAACGATCGCTGGGGTAATTTATTCAGAGGCTCAAAGTTTAATGGTACACCAATGGGTAGCACAATTTATTTTGACACTGGACTCAAGAAAGTTGATTGCATGATATTAAGCACGGCTAAAACTTAAAAGATCGAAAAAATACAAAATGCTTAGTTTTGTTTAAAGATATTTTGGCGAAGTGAATAAATACTGTCTCAAAACATAACTCTTATAATACATTATTTTTGGTCGGTGCATCTCTTTTTGTCAGCAACATCGCAACTTCATTGATTTGTCTGGTTCAGGCACCGCAGGTGGTATTGGTGTCGGTGCTTGGGAATTCAACGCCATTCTTCTTCTGCAGCTTCTAGGCTGGGTCCTCATTCCTGTGTCTATAGCATGCGGGGTAAGAAAACAACAGAAGATGGAACTGACTACGTATGCAAACACGCGAACAATTACCTTATGGACATGAAATGTAGAATATAGGTAATATAATTACCGAGTCATTCACTGAAATCTGACAGCAGTTAAAAATCCAAAGATTTTAAAATCGGTCTTTGGTTCCCCATTTTGAGTTGATACAAAAAAACTTTTTAGGAACTCGACAATTCGCAATAATTCATGTAGGTGTAGGCAAAATCCAGCGACAGAACTTGACTCTTTACTGCGCCACAAATGCTGAAAATAAATACGGCCATGACTTTCTAAAATCGCCGCTCTGAGGTGGTGGCGTGTTACAACTATTGTTAAAATCTCTTTGTCTTTTTACACCGACCTGTTGTCTATGTACATTGTCACGACGTTTTAGTCGGTCTATTCTCCGGCCATCGCCAGGTGTACTGCATATCTGTGCTCGTTCTTCTAAGAACGCAGAAACACCTATGGTCGGAGGAATAGACCGACCAAAACGTCGTGACAATGTTAATAGACAAGAGGTCGGTGTAAATAGACCAAGAGGTTTTAATAATAGTTGTAAATACGGCCATTTCATTTGTGCAAACGATAACAGAGAAAATGTAGCGTTGAGCATTGTCAATTTCGTTTCTTGCAGACCGTTACTATGCCACAATACCTGAGTAAACGTTTCGGTGGCGCCCGTCTTCAGGTCTACTTTGCCGTGTTATCCTTACTCCTCTACATTCTCACCAAGTGCTCCGCAAGTAAATAAACGAAAATAAGAATTGGTTTGACCAAATAACTGTCCTTAACTTGTTGTCACAATTTCCCTAATTTCCATCTACGTTTATTTCATGACGCACGCAGCAACTTGATGGATTGTCGTCCTGCGCTCCACAGCCAGGAGATTTTGTATAAATGCGACACACATTTCGATGACATCTGCGCTATCCACTCAGTAGCAAATTTATTTTATGAATAAGTCGTTTGCCGCTGTTTTTTTTTTTCAAGTTCAGTTCCCCTAAACCAACTCATATACTGTTCACACGCATCAAATTTTCTTGATGAAATTTTTTTTTGTTGAAATAATCCTGCAAGCAAATGAGCGCTTATACTTTACAAACTAACGAATATGAATTTTCACGAGTGTGACTTAAAGAAACCTTTTCAAGATCTTCCGGTAAGCCCAATAGGATTTTTTCAAACTAAATACAAAAACCGGACGATCGCCACACAAATAAAAAGTTCATGTTCAATCAATGTTTCGTCTATTCATTAGACATCATCAGGATCATATTTTCAAAGGACAGCAAGTGCCAACATACAGCTCAGGTAACATCCATAAAGTTAGTGAGAGATACAGGGAATATAGTCAGTAGCTGGTCATCACCATAAGTGCCGTTTACACTTGAAAAGTTGACACTCATCAGCTGACACGGAACGAGTTGTTCCATTGTGTAAACGGGACTGACACGGAGCAAATTGACACCGTGGTGACAAATTTTGCCACCCGTTTGTGCGGTAGAGCAATTTGCGCCAGAACATCTTGCGCCGTGTCAATTATATGTCTAAACGCGAAACTGGGGCAAGGCGGAAAGGGTCATTTACTGCGCTTGCCTAATGACCTACTTACGGGTTCTTTGTCTCTGCAACTCTCGTCATTTGTAAACCTACGCATGTGCAATCCAGTCTCTCCAGCCTGCAATTTCCGTTTTGCCATAGTTGTTGTTGTGTGTATACGGCCGCTTGACCCAGATCAATTTGCTCCGTGTTAGTTGCGCCGGGCCAAAAGTTTATGTCTAAACGGGACCAAAGAGTCATTGTCCATTCAAAACCAGCATGCTACCGATTCTCTGAATAACATGCAGAGTTCAGTGACCCTGTACAGTAATTCCTTATTAGGTTCTCTGCAGATAATACTTACTGAATTGGCTTGTTGCTAATACAATGCCTGTATATGTTGCTTTTCTCTGAGGTGTGATGTTCTTTCAGCCTGTCACAGAGGCGTCTCTGTGTGAGCCCAATATATAATTCCTTACAGTTGTCACATTCAACCTTATAAACAACATTGGTCTTGTTCAATAACGGGATGTGTGATTTCAGTTTACACAACACATTGGAAAGTTTCCGAAGAGGTTTGAAAACAACCATCAGTTCAACGGCTGGGTCTATGCAATGATTAAGTCGAGATAATTGACTTTTCAATTTTATACTACTTTCTTTTTCTCGGGTTCAACAACAGCTATCTTATCCGCCTCATTCATTTTTGAAAGGAAGTGCCTTTTACAGCTATTCAAAAAATTCAACGGGTAACCATTGGCACGCAATAACTGGAAAATCCTAGCAACGTCACTATCAAAATTTAAATTGGTGGAACAAATTCTCCAGGCACGGTGTAACAAGCAATTGGCTAGACCTCTCTTGTATTGGATCGGCACAAAACTATCAAATTTAATATAAAGCCCAGAAGAACTGGGCTTACTATGCACAGATGTAACAACGGTGCTGTTCTCACGTTTCACCAAGACATCTAGAAAAGCTAAACACGACTCGTGCTCAGATTCACTGGTGAAATTGATGGATGGATGCATATTCTTCATGTGATTGAAAAAGGTGTTGACTGACTTCTTGAATGAAAACACAACAAACGTATCGTCCACATACCTATAAAATTCTGATTTACAATCCGGTGGACAAATACCCAGAGCCTCAGTCCCGAAATTGCACATGAAAATATTAGCTAACACTGGTCCCAGGGATGATCCCATGACCACTACGTCAATCTGATGATCAAAGTTATCATCAAACAGAAAATGGTTCTGTTTAACTGCGATCGTGAGTAACTTACGTAATTGGTTACGAGTCAATTTATGGACCTTGTCAGTATCAATATACAGTTTGCTAAGACAAAATTCAATGTAGTGAAGAGGCTGCAAGGGACGTTGTAGCGTAATCACCTCGCAAATTGAACTGTGGAGTCTGGCACTTCGATAACATCATTAGAATTCATGTACAGCTGTTGGGTTTAATAAGCGCTGAACCGTAAGCGAAATCTTTGCCCCAAACGGTTAAATTGGATCCGAACCCGTTAGGACCCCAGTCAAGGAGGATTCCATTATACTAAAAGGTACAGTCATCTAATATTACAGGTAGACCTCTACACGGGCTGTTCATCCAACAGTCACTTGGTTAGGATCTCTACTTAAGTATTTTCATCCTTGTCGTCGTCACCGGTCTCCTCACCATTACTGTAGGTCTGACGGCAGTCATCTACACTGATACACTACAGGCTCTGTTGATGGTGGGAGGCGCCATTGTACTGATGATCATGAGTGAGTGTGGTTATTAATTAAAATAACTAATCAGATATGTTCTTGTTTAATTACCGTCAGTTTGTCACCACTATGTGTATCGAAGAAACTTCAAGATATTAGGACAATGCACTGAACATGCTTACTGCCATAGCCGCAGGAGCTGTGGGAGCCGCGAAGCAGTCATCCCTGGATTCGGCCAGAAATGGTGAAAAATACGGGCTAGTTAAGACTAAATGAGGCACATTAAGGAACCATCCGTGTCATTTACCCTCAAGCATAAAATGTCAAAGCCAAAAGACGCTTATGCTCCATCTTTAAGAAACATGAAAATGGTCAAGAATTGAAAATTCGAGAAAATTTACCGTAGTAGGCTCTTCCTTGTGACTATATTTGCAATGTAGAGGGAACGATAGTGTTCTATCACCGAAGTAGTGACTGTCATCATGTATTGTCCAGGTTTCATCGACCTCGGTGGTTATAACGAGCTCATATACAAGTACCCCCTGGCGACACACAATGTGACGACGCCAAACCCTAATTAATCTGTTGATTATGCTAGCAAAAAATTACATATTTAGCCAAAAGTTTGTTAAAAAATCTCAAAATGTTCATAAACTTCTAAATTATTAAATTACATCCTGAAGAAAATAAGGTACTTGTTGACTCGTGATTTAATGTTATTCTTTCTAAATGATGTATACTGTATTGCTTTATGTGGCATGTAATTATCATGGTAGAGCAAAATAAAAATATGAAAAAAGAGACATGATTAAAAGACACACGATATTTCGAAAAATATTAATTTGCTTACTGGTGTTGGACGAATTTCATCAACGAAAATGCTCTTGCAACCATTTTGTGATTGACGTGAGACATATATTGCAGATGAAGTGGCCTGTGTGGACCCAGACATCTGTTACGAGACATGCCAGAGCTATACCGGATGTACTAATATCGCCTACCCAAAACTGGTTCTTGGCATCATGCCTTCTGGTGAGTAAACCCAACCATGAGTGTCGGGACATAAGTGAGGGTATTATTTTGCAGTATTCCATGTTTGCAATGACCCTTTGGAAAGTTGTTGTAGCTATTTAGTCGCAGGACTCCGTGATTGCGAACTTGATGCTGTTTCTTTTGGGAATGAAACATTTCACTGAAACTACCATGAATTAATTGACCGTAGTCCATATTTACAGAAAATGTATATCTTCAACAAACCCCTTTGACAAATTGTACGCCGCTGAAAATCTAGAACACTACATCCTTAGCCACGTGATACTGTCAAAAAGTAGTTGGTCGATACTTCCTTTTATAAGTAGTTTCCAATGGCGTTTTTTTTTGTATAAAACGTGTCGACCTTTCTGGTTTCCCTAACCTTTGACCCCTTAGTGCCCTCCATTGAATTGAAGAGTCGACGTGTCGGTAACACGGCTGGTTATTTTGCCCTCAGTCAGGTTTTTTCTCGGGTGGATGTTTTTACTTCGTCCGTGGTATCGTCTCGTGTTGGTAAAAGAAGTCGGCGACAACCGGGGTTTAGTGGTGTCGCAAATAGTTTTTCTTCACTTGTAATTGACCAGGCGTGTGTTCAGTCGGTAACGCTAGGACCTAGCTAAAACCTAATCAAAGTCACGTGTTCTGATTTAAAATACATGGTAATGTCTCACGTAATCTCGCTAAGTCTTGCTTTTTAGCCGCTACTGAATGGGTGGGCAGGTCTGGGTTGTGAATGTAAGGCGGCACCCCGCCCTATCATGATCAGGAACTGAAACTGAAAGGTTTTTGATTTCGTGTTTGCAGTGTGACTAAAGATTTCATTTTTCTTCTGAACATTACGTCCTTCAAGACCGCCTATCGTTGCCATGACATGCCCATGGTCATATATGTCGGTTCCTAGGAGCCGGGTTTCAATTCTGCTTTGTTATGGAACAAGTCAATGGCATCAGAATTCGCTCCAAGACACGAGGATGTTGTATTTCAGGTTTGCGAGGTCTGGTGATGGCGGTCATGATAGCTGCACTGATGAGTGACCTCGACTCCATCTTCAACAGTGCCAGCACCTTCTTTACCATTGATATCTGGAAGAGAATACGGAAGCAAGCCTCGGTCAAAGAGCTGATGATTGTGGGAAGGTAACAGCCGCGGAAATACCCGAGGACTACGACTGAGCATCGCAATAACGTAGGGAATCGTGTGATGGTCTGTCAAAAAATTCCCACTAACATCATCATCGACCAGGGTGCGGCTGGGTTTCGAGCTTTGTGGGAGCAGTACTGCTCATCGTGAGGTATCCAATCTGTCCTCGTGGGCTGTGCCCCAAGTCGAACGTCGTGCCTGCACTCCGGAGGGGGGGGGGTGAGCTTCAATGAATATGGAGGCAAATTCGGGCATGGCTTCGGTCCATTTCGCATTGGTTCCGACTACCTTTTTCCCCCATCCCCTGCCACTCCTCCACCAGGGTCACGGCCACCACGCGTGTTGTGGCAGTGGACAGGATTGTTCATCCATGAACAACCCTGCCCATGTGGCACATACTGAACGTGGTGTTGTGGCTCAGTATGTGCCACAACACCACGTTCCTTACAATATCTCTTTTTATCACTCCGGCTGGTCTGCTCACTCAGCTTGTCCGGAACCTGCTTTGCAGGTTGTTATAGCCCAGTTGGATGTTTGGTGTACCCACTTGGTACTTTATATGATGGTTGCTCATTTGGCAGTTTGTACCCACTTGGTACTTGTTATTGAATTTGCCGTTTCGCTCGACCCAGTTGGTAGGCAATCGGCCAATACCCATTTGGTATTATGTACCCATTTGGCACTATGCTAACCTGTGCCACTTAGTATCCGATACTCATTTACACTTTGGGTATCGGAAATGTGTGTGTTATCTCTTGTAATTAAGGAACCCATCTGGTTCCTTCTGTGAAATATTTATTTGTAGAGCTGTGACCCAGAAATTCCCAATGCAACTTATATATATATTATTCTTGTTGTTTTATTTGTCCCCAATAAGTCGATTATGCGGCGAGACGTGAAAGTCACAAGGATTTTGGTTCATTATTCGGTGAAAACTTGTTTTTGGTCAATGTAACCAAGCTATACACCCCTTAGCCACGTTCACTATTTCAACATTCACGCACAATGTCATCTGAATTTGCATTGCGTAATTAATTTAATTATCACAAAATGTTTTATCAGCCAAGTCAATTCACAATGCATCGAATCCAACTAGGCTATGTGGATAACTTCACTTTTTGTACAGGGATAGGTATCCTAACAAAAATCGAAATGCCACATTTTGTGCACTCAATGACCCCTAATTTCGCCGCTGGAGCACTAGATCGCAATTGGTCATATTAGCCATCTCCAAAATTGTATGTTTTCAGCAACGAAAATAAGTAACTTACAAAATAGATTGAAAGTTTGTACTTTGGTGGCTGGAATAACCGATGTATACCGTAAATAATTACTTGGCATTTACTCAAATTGGACGGCTTTGTGCTAGACAGGGGAGATAATCCACAGACCACTTTTCCTAGCTAATTTTAGTGGTCGTTTTGGTGACCCTCTTACTGCCATATTGCATCTTGTAGCTTTATGTAACTTTTTGAACATAGGCCTACAGCTAAGGAGTAAATCTTAATGACTGACCAAAATAATATCTTGACTCAACTTTGTATTTAGTGAAAATTGACTTGGACAAGTGTTGAGTTTGGAAATGATGAGCACAGCTTACTGACAAATTGAACGAAATTTACACGTTTCAAGAGGCCCCCTATTGGTGGTTGAGGCAACTGAGAACAGGCCAATATAACGAAGTGCAGTTCGTGTAATGTTTCGTAAGCAAAAACTGCGGGAGAGGCAAGATTTTTTATTTTAGATTATGAGGAGGTTAGGAATGACTAAACAAATTATCATAAGGTCAGATCTTGAAAAGTTGCAATATGGCTGCTACTAATGGCGGATTTAGGGGGGCAAGGGGGCCATGACCCCCTAAAATTCTACCAGATACCATTTGGAAGTTCGGGTGCGCGCAAGCAGGGGCTCGTCGAGGGTGAATAAACAATGCATAGGCCCTGAAGAAACTGAATAAACCTCGTTTACGTTTTTTTTTAGTCAACAGGTCCGCAACCCCAAACATTCGAGGCCTCTGCGTCCCCACATTTTAGGCTGGGCGCGCGCATCTGTCGAAATTCTGGTTATTCCCGTGCCCTGCCCCACCCCCTCTAACTCAAAATACCGGATCCGCCCCTGGCTACAGAGTGCCAAAGTTGGCCGAAAATGGCGTCAGTGAAAACCTGCAAAATAGCCGTTTTTGCCACGCAAAATCAAAACATACAAAATTGAAAATGAATTTTGAAAGTTATGCCATTAAATTATTCAATCATGGTTCTTTAAAACTATATCACTCATTTGTTATCAGCTAGCTATACTTGTTAGTAAAATGCATTCAAATATATTTACTTCGGCGCCCACTTTTGTTGCAAAATGGAGGTACATGTCATAAAAAGAGAAATAATGGATGAAAATTCTTAAAACTCGAAATTTTTCTACATCTCACGAAACCAAACTCATGTGTTAAGTCTCAAAAAATCTGTGATTTTGGGTATAGACTCTACCTGTTGGTTTTTATATGGAGTCACTCTTAAGTGGGTCAAGCTGGTGTATCGTGGTCCACTTTAAAGTAGGTTAACAGTTCATTGTTAGACACACCACGCGCTGGGAGACTGATATGAAAACCAAGTACGAAATGGATGCAGAAATCATGTCGGTGGTTAAAGCACAGTCGTGAGCAAGAGGTCGAAAAAGCGAAATGTCAAATTACCAGAATTAAGGAATTTTCACAGCTTGCCGCTATGATCACGAATACAAAGTCACAGAGGCATGAGGCGACTAGTAGCGTTCGTTCAGTCGTATGGTATGCATGCAGACACACAACTCTCTCAGGATCAAAGCTACGTTTTGTCTTCGTTTACCCCGGCATCTTTCTCTCATATGTACACGTCGTCGTTGACGCAATATTATGACGACTCGGAGAACGAAAGGACTAAGCGTACATAGACCCTATTCACGCCGACAGGAGGCGCGTTCCAAAACGAGGCTCGCTACGATAGCTCTGGTGGGTTATCCACGTAGTTGTACTGAGTTCAAGCTAGGACCGGTAGCGGACGAGGGGGGGAAACACGTTCCGCAGATTTCGTAGAAGGTATAAATCCTCGGAGCCCGCAACTTCCGGGCCGCCTGCGTGCATACAATCGCGCTTTACCCGCTTCTCCGAGGATGTCGCCCCCCCCCTCACTAGGCCTATATGGTATCCTAGATAAGCCACTGAAAATGCTACTTGAGACAGAGCTATGAGAGCTTGCAAAAGGGCGGGGTGCTATTGATGGTGATCGGGAGGTCAGTAGAGTTTTCACTGACTCGTCACTCGGCGAAACGTTCCCCTCTCAGAAGGCCGCACGTGACATGAGGCACCTTTCCTCTCGGATATGAACTTGGTCTCTGAAGAAACATGATAACTGAGTTGGGGGGGGGGCAAGGCAGAGTATTAGCCAGGATTTTGCCCGTCAGAAATTCGCGCTCCTGAACTGCCGCAAAATGGAATCTGGGAGAATTTTAGGGGGGCTGGGGCATAGCCCCTTGGCTCCCCTCTAAATCCGCCACTGTGTTCTGTCCAGTTAACTAAAATTGAGCTCTAAAACGAGGTTATGCTTTTGACGAAAGAATTAGGTGTTTTAATTTTAAAATTCAACTTGGTCGAGATTGATATTTGAAAAATATAACACGTGAGACGTAATTATCAAAACCAAGAAAGCAGAATTGATGGTCATATAATTTTTATTTTCAATTGCGAGCCTAGTTTTTTATCGTAATCAAAATATATATTTAATAACATCAAGTTTTATTTCAGATCAATGACAAATCAACTGTTAGTCCCGGTAGTGCCTACCTCACCAGGACCTAGGCTATGCTTTAAGCTAATAGGCTTACTCTTGATCAACAAATTAAACCAGATGAGACTAGTTGCACATGACAGCAAAATGCTATGAGCCACCACTGTCGAATATATCTTCAACTCGTCAACAATACGACCAGATGATCTGGTTCGTGTAGAAAGCATTTTTATCAAGAATTTATTAGAAGAAACGTAACCCTGCATTCAGCATGATACCTAATCCGTAACACTACGATCGCCGCAATTTGGTCATGTTTACTTTTCATGTTTCGAACCTAGTTTTCTGGAAAAACCCTATATCCTTTCGTCAGACAACTCTTTGGTGCATTGACTGTATTTTTCTACGTCTGTGTGGTTAATTATTGACACATTTTTTAACATTTAATATTCAGGTTGGACTCCAAAGACCGGCCATTTAACTCACGAAATGTAAATTTCCGCTTTGTTTATCGCAGTGAGCCTCACTTTGGATTTTAATGTCCGTCGCGTGAATAGAGTCTATACGGAGCTGCTCCGTGCGTGGCGGGAGATTCGATTTTAGTGACAGTCTAGTAACCTTTGACCTTGGATAAGTAGTAAACAAATTTCCACGCGGTTTTGCGATTCCAATGTGGCTCCGCCAAATCTTTTTTCTCGCTACACGGTAAATATTTCGTATTTGAAATTCCCGAGAATAAAGATACGGTATTTTGCAAGACGTGAAATACTGTAAAATGGCCGATTTTTGTGAATAAAGTTTGAGATATCCTTAAACTACTTCACCATTTCAAAATCGGTAACATCTTGCTCCGTACTCAGACAAGAAATGATTTAGTTTTGAGAAAAAAAGGCGGCGAATTATGCTACAAAATGACGTTTATTTGATTGTTTTCCGCTTAAACGGTTGCAACAAACAAGGTGAGTATCGGGTGACCACCAGATTTTGCATGCACCTCCGCCGGTCCGTTAGCTTTACATGTTGATGTAGCCTAAGTTTTACGACGAAGTAACGAGCATAAGTCAACTATACCCGGGCAGTCAACGGCTGTGTGAAATTTCGGGATTAATGGAGCTCAACCCACAGTGGTACGATAGTCTTCATACAGCTATAGTCATTAACGAACCAACACTTCAAGTTTACAGAGCTGAGTCTTGGCCGGCAGCTGGCTGGCTAGAGTCTACATTGCCCACGCCACAATCACACCAGTGTAAATTGTTGATACGGACTGGTTGCACCGGCAAATTTTCGTCTGACGATGGCGACGACTAGGTATCACTTTGTGTTGCCTCGGTTCAAACAGGTATCCCTGGTGACCCCACATTTCGCACTAAAATTTTCTTATTCCAACAATATGAGGAACGCCACTTGACTGCACGCTAACACAGGACAATGACTTTGTCCCTACCAAATACGTCACGAGAAGCAGCGCTCCAAGCGGGTAATTTTTTGAGCTTCGTTAGAGATTATAAATTTACTTTTTGATGTTGTATTATTTGTGAAATTAATCAACAACTCATAGAAAACTATCCAAAATTTGTTCAGACTAAAACACAGTTCCCTTTTAAGATGAGCATGATTGGCGTCTATCATTGGACGGATCCGACAGCTGCTATTCCCCCTAGTGATAATTTCAGTTTTTTTCCTCAATCTCAATATCTACCAGAATTGCATTCACCAATTTTCGGTTGATTAGCACTGCACACCCAAGAGTCAGATTTAACAAATGAGCAACCCTTACATATTTCTCCTTTGCCATACACACATGCAGTGGACGTATATCAACGCTCTGAATTACTCTTGTTTTTTATGAAAACTATGCGAGCTTAATTTCGGAGTTATTTAAGGCTTTTAAAATGCCGGTGATGACACCCACGTTTTCACAGAGTCCGCATCGTTATTCACGCTGTCAGCTAGCCCTCGATACCAAATACAAGAATTTAAAATATGAAATGAAAGTTTTAATACCATATCACTACAATGACAAAGTACGACTAGCATTAACCACCCCAGCATCGGCTCACTAGTGAAGTAACTTGGTTTTCAGGGCTCACACTCTGACATCACTGATACCGCGTGAGGCGGTCTAGCGGTTCAGTGGAGGCGACAAGGCCAGCGGAGCGGACGGATCCGAGAAAGCTATTTCTTGGATAATTTGAAATATTCACGTACTGGTGGCATGAACTTTTTATCAACCAATCGATCGCTATTTTACGGTGGTGGGAAAGGACATCAAACTCCTTTTTTAATTATCTCGGGATCTGAAGATCCCAAGAAAATAAAAAAGGAACGCGCGGTTTCCTTTCCCAGCTACCGTATTATTTCAAGAGAAATCTGTTGTTGGCACCCATTTAGCGCAATATGAAATTCGGCTTGTTAGTATTCTACCTAGTTTCTACAACGTTAGTGCGCACGCAGAAAGTGTTGGGGTTCTTTGGGAAATTTGCATAGCCGACCACCATGATCCCCCGTAGACTTAGAAACTGGAGTCACTTGGTCGGTAGTAAGGGTTAACGAAAATCCTGTTGGTGAACTTCACCATGTGGAGCAGTCTTTACAGTTGTCCATGATTTCTGGGCGATAGCGTTCCGTCTGCACGTGCGTGTCGTACATTTGATATTTGTGACGTAACAAACCCGTAGCGACGTTCTTCACTGATTCTTGTTCATGGTCGTTATCTGTAAAATGAATAAGTATTAGTTGGTATTGCTGAAAATTTTGAGGGATTTTAGCTTCGCTTATCGGAATTCTCGGTTTTTGTTAATGACATTTGATGAACTTATAAACGAGAAACTGTTTATCCAGGTTACCCGAACAACGCGACTCAAGCACTTGTGGGCGTAGCTCCGTACTCACAAACACAGCGCCGCACTCTCAAAGCACGGCCTCAAACACGATTCCTGCACTCGTAAACACGGAACACCAACTTCTTGATGATTGTTGCAGGTGATTCTTGGTCGCGTGAGTCAGTGAGACGTGTTTGGGGAGGGTAAGCCGTGTTTTGTGAGTGCGAGGCCAAAGAGATAGAAATGAGCAAGGTAAACCACCGTATAAGCTGAGTAAAAATATCTATAAGGTGCCAAGTAGCATAGACAAGGCATTTCAGATAAATTCCTTGACTTATGGTTTTGTCACAGGTAAGATACATATTACCTTTCTGAACTGGTTTGATGTTGGTCTCATTAAAAAAAACGGAAAATCCATTTATCAATTGCATTCCAGAATTTTTAATACAAGCGTATACAGGTAAGCGTATCCAGGTAAGCTTGTAGTTGGTGTACATGATTTCCCGCGAAGGACACTATTCAAAACTAGTTTCGCGAGAGAACACGTTTGAATTGAATTAAATGGATTGATTGAAATCACGTGTACTTTAAGTACAAATAAATCTTCTTTAAAAGAAACTTAAAAGAGGTACCATGGGTAATTCATTAACGGTCACTAACGTGGATCACGATATATTTCACAATACATTATCTTACTGTAAGTCTTCCTTTTCAGAAAATTCTTCGTGGATACCAGAAAAAATAAAAAGTGTTATTTTCGATAAATGAGAACTACGTGCAGATTTCATGGTCACAAGTGTCAGGTAAAAGCCCATCCACGGAGCTGGGATCATCTGTGGTTTCATATAGAGTCGCTTGTAAAGCTATCTGTTTGTTCAATCAAGCCTGGCATAGCATCCATCAATTGAAGTTATGGGTTTTCGTATTTACTGCTTCATTCGGATCAAAAGTTTTTATAGAGAAACATTTGACGGAATTGAACGTTGCTTATTTATGTAAGCTCGTTCACTCACCCACGGCAAGATGTACAACTACGGCGTTCTTTTCCATAGTCAAGGACCAGATATGAAGACTGTGCATTGATCGTACGCCGTTGATCGACTGGAGATCCTTCTTGATCAACATGAAATCAACATTACGCGGAACTCCTAAACAGAAATAAAGACTACTTGACAGAAATCATGTTTACTGGTCCTGAACGTAGAGACCAGCATACATCTGAATATTTCTCTAATAATGGAAACGAACATAAACTGTCAGTAATACCATAATCACCCTTTCACTAAACTTTAAAAAACGTTTCAGTTGGAACGTTTCCTGTAGAACTTAAAAAGGCACGATATCTGTGTGCTTATACCAGATTATATGATTGTGAACGAGCGAGGCATATCAGGACGGAACGGTCTCATCGGGAAACGTCTAATTTCCACACATTGGAGCGTTCCCATTGACCATTTTACGGATAGCGTGATCAGTCAGATAAACAAAGGACTGCGGGATTGTGGACATCCAACTCAGCACAGCTAGTAGACGTACATAACGTTCACTTGTTAAATATATTTCTGTGAGCATATGGACTCATCCTTCTCACCTCATCCCTTTTCCCCATTTGGATCTTTACTCATTTCTTTTTGTCTTGGTATTTCTTTGTCTCCGATAGCTTCGGTTTTTAAAACGTCCCTTCCACACCCCTTTCACTCATTGTTAAAACTAGTACGTACTTCCTCCAATTTACTTAAGTCAGCCTTTGCCACCGTAGGTCATAGTAGGATCAATCCGAAAGCAACTCCCTGCTTTCCGAGTAGACAGACAATCACGAATCTACGCTCGGGGATGCGGATGCCTCGATTTTCGCTATTCGTAAAAAGACCAATTGTCGATCTATATCTTCCAAAGTCATTTTCTAGAAACGTTACTACTGATCGAATGATTTAGGAGCATGGGAACTGAAAATTAACCCGCTGAAGCTATAACAAGCTCTCTGTTCCTTAGAAGCGGACGCAGTGCCCTCTTCCCCAAGTAGTTCTAGACAGTAGAGAATTAATTACCTTCCATAAGCACAACAAATGTGTCACGTAGAACGCTGAATGTCGTTATAAGGACGAGAACGGAAAAGAGGAACGTACACACGGGGTCGACGAGTGTCCAGTCGGGCTAAAAATGACAACGTGAGCTGGTTAACGATATGTTTTGTGTATATTCATTGCCACCAACCTTTAGAACGTACTGTAAATGTGGACATCAAATGATTCTTCGTGGATACAGATTGATTGCAATTCAGATTGTTTAGATGCACGTATGTAACATGTGATTTATATCAATAGAGAATGCTACCCTTTATAAAGGTGCTTTGGTAAATTAACGATATTTTACCTACTATCAATACCATCTTGGCCCTTTTTTATAAAAAAATTAATGAAAGCAGCAATTCTTTAAACAGGAAGTGTGACGTAGTGATGAATTTGCGAAAATTAACCGGTCTGTGTGACCTGAGCTATCTTGGTGAGGGCAATGTGCAGTGGCCGGAACAGTCCAATAACTACCACTTGCCATTTGATCAATATGTAAGGACTGGTACAACTTATGTCCGGGTGAGGAATCTGGACAACCGGGTTGGAGTTTTGTCACCGTGTATGGAATATTTTCGGTGGACGTGAGGAGTTTTAGGGGCGCGGGTCTGGGGCATATGTATCGCAGGTTTTATGCCTAGTGGACCAAGATTTCAGGTCGGAATTGGGTTTAGGGTATCACAGCATTTACAGGCATGGACATAGAATCGATTTCCACCCCTGTGTAGGTAGCGCTGCCTCTCTTTTCTTATAACTACACAATGTATAGGAGAGACTGGCAACTGATGCATGGCGCCTCGAACGCAGGAAGAACAAGACGAAGCACAGGTTCACATAAATTCAGTTTCAAACATAAAATGGTTTATATTATTAATACAATTACGCTTTCTGCATGAACTGTTGGCTTTCCATAGGCTTAACGGAATAGTAACCCGAAGTTGTGCGCATGTCAAACACATATCGGTAAACCAAATGACGCCCTCACCTGCTGGTGCATGTGAACTGCATAATATGGGACCTGTATTGTGAACTTGTAAAGAGTATGACAAGTAATAAATCATATTTGGTTTTGAAATGGAGGGAAATGATCGGAAGCAACTCTGTATAATGGTGTAAGAGTTGCGGCAAGTGATAGCTGTATGTGCCCAGTGCACATCCACACTCCGCCTCGTCGTCCACAGTTGCGTAATACCAAACTTCATTGAGAGACGATCTCTGAAGCTACTGTTTTCTAAACTTTACTGGGGATCAACATCTTACAGTCGCATAAAACATTTAGCATGACTGGAAAATGTTGTAATTTGAAGCATTCCATTCATTGAATCGCAAAATTTGCTCTGACTTCTAATATGTGAACAACGAAGCAACACATTCACCCTTGCAGAAAAAGTGTTTGGTTATTCTTGGAAGTGTAAAGGACCACCGGGAGGAGTTCGAAGGACCACGAAGATGATTGTCATCTGAGTAGAGGCTCTCTAATTGCCTTGCCTATAGCACGAGCAAACCGCAGAAAAGGGTTTCTTGGACCGGCGTGAAGAATATAAAGGGCGTCAGGACTATGAAATGGTTTTATCTGGGATTTGAGCTCTGAAGAACTGACAAAAAATTGATCAATTATGAATTAGAAGTTCATTTGGTAGCGCTGTGAAACATTGATCCTGCCACTATAGGCCCAATTGCATGCACTGAAGTAGTGAGCTACTCATCCCACAACCACACTCATGCTGGTGATCCGGGAAAATAACATTTGCACTGTATTAATTATGTCTCCGACCCATTTTTCAATGATATCAGGATGCGGTGGCTGACAAATTAAATGACATGAAACATGGATTACTATTAAAATTGTGTACAAGAAAAACGTGATGTATCCCGTGGTAAAGCTTAATGTTCATGAAAAGAATGTCTTTATAATGTTTAAGACTTCCACCAATATTAAATAATACTTCTAAACAAAAAATTGAGATCTTCGTACGATCTCGATCAAGGTGGTCTGGCTAACTGGCGAGAGATGAGATGCAACAGGCCTGTGTTGGAGGTGCTGTTCAATGAAGGCACAATAACATGAAAGAAACAAACGGGCTGTACATGAACTGATATGGAACAGAACTTGCGCAATTGTAAACATGAAGCTCATGAAATACTGAAACAGGAGCAACGCGGAGCGTTGAAATGCGCCCACGAATAAACCGCAAATGGTGTGCTTCTAGGGGTGTTTGTTAGTAAAAATGGCCATTAGATGGCTCAGAATACACTGAACCTATCCAAAAATGGAAAGGTGTCGTCGTCTCTCAAAAATATATGCCGAATTTTTATGAAAATCAGTCAAAAAAATCCAAAGATACAAAGGCAATCGTAAAAAACAAACAGCCATTTGGAACCACAGCAGTAGTCGAATCCATCCTTCTGCTCAATAGGAATACAATTGCAAAATTTCAAAAACATCTTGCAAGGGTCTGGCAGATATAGCCGTAGATGTGAAAATGTCACTAGGGGGCGCCACAGTAGTTGAATCCATTTGATAATCCACACCAGTCAATAGGAACACGTTTTCCAATTTTCATAATGATCCTTCGTGCGGTTTGGCGAATAGGAAGGTGGACGTCAAAGACACTTAAAAAAAATTAAATTGTCACCAGGTGGCACAGAATACATCAAATCCATACGAAAACGAGAAGGCGTATCGTCTTTTTAATAGAAACCTACTTACTAAATTTCGTGTCAAGCAACTCGTAAGATACAGAGGTAAACGCACAAAATAAAATTCCCACTTGGGGGCACATCTGTAGTGATCTGGAACTCGCCGTCATCCGTTATCATTTCCATAGGAACATACCTGCCAAATTTCACACAAAGATCCTCCAAAGAGTTAAGGAGAAACAGCGATGGTCGCAAGGTGCAAAAATTGCCACTGTGGGTTGCCACACTGGCAGATAGAGAGGTGGACGTTTATTTTTTAATTGCCACCAGGCCGGGGTGCAGAATACGCCAAATCCGTCCGAAAGCGAGAAGGCGTCCTCGTCTCTTAATAAAAACCTATTTGCCAAATTTCATGAAAATCTACTGTGGAACTCAAAAGATACAGAGGCAGACGTAAAAAATAGAATTGCCACTAGGGGTCAGAGCGGTAGTCAAATCGGTCCGAAGCTCATCGTCGTCTGTCGTCAGCTTCATAGGAACACATCTGCTAAATCTCATTATGATGCCGCAAGGTATTTAGGACGCCCAGTCAAAGATGACGGCAATATGCATCCACATATAAATATGTGACCGCGTATAAACCCCTGCTTGCAGCAGCGATCTTGCACCATGAAAACGCCTTGTATGTGACCTGGAAGAACTGGATTCCAAATTCCAGTTAAATAAAGATATTTTGAAACAAATCGTAAAATAACACGTGTGAAGAACCGCAGCGCTGAAGGTGCTTTTTCTAAATTGAGAAAATCATTGAAACAAAATAATTACACACTGCCCAATAGAAAGTTTCTAGAGCGTGTACAATCCGGAAATCCGTTTCTGGGAGTAGATTGGTAAATGAGGTGAAATTTGACATACCACTGGTTTTCTCAAACTGCAACCCGCACAATAAAAGCCTATTCATGAGCATTAGAGGACCGTACCGTAGCATATATGGAAGGCAGTCCTGGCATAAAGGGCTCTCTTTATGTTTTCGGTAGCAACTGGAAAAAAACTTATTGTATCTCTGTTACAGGCGAAGGCAACCTTTTTTCATGTCATTTTGAGCTAAAATAAGGTTGGTTGGTTATCCTAGACATATTGTCCACTTAATTACAGCTTTTCGTAATTTTATTAATTACTCGTCCGCTATTCCGGAAGTGACGTTTTAGGAGGCAAGCGTTTCCCGCCACTTGGTTTTGCGTTGAGTTTACCGTGCGAATCTGTTCTATTCTACTTTTGTTTTGTGCTGTTTTTCAACAATTGTCGCCATCACTTTCCATCGGCGAGTATCCTGCGGCAAGATAGGTTAGTAGAGAACTCAACTACGTTGGATTTAGGGATTGTTTAGTGTGTTGTAAGCTGAAAATGGCTGGAGTCGGTGACCCGTATCACAGTGACAGTAGTGTGAGTGACGGAGACCTTGTTCACAGCAGTGGTGACGAGGAATTTTTTCACGGACATTCAGTGGGTGGGTACATGTTTGAGCCCGAGTATAACGAGGCAGAGTACGCACAGGCACAGGCAGCTGTTGAGAGAAACGAGGCGGCTACTGAGGACAGACGTGGTGACACATCTTGGTGCAAATGCACTGTGTGCGTTGTTATGCCTACCTCAATGGAATGCTTGTGCTGTTCAGAGTTCGACGAGGCCAAGCCACTACTGGACATGGTTAAGTGGACCTCCGGCATACCACGGACAGAGGAACAACTGTCCCACTTGCCAGAGTGTCCCGCGACACACTCCCACTGGATGGTGACCTGAGCACCCAAACTGCTTACATCGTGTCGTGTGACTCCCTCGCCACACACCTGGCACCTTCTAAATAGCTCCAACACTTTAGACAAGTCCACAATAAACTTATCAAAGTTTGGCTCACCGATCTGTTCACTGGACGACGAACTGTCCTCTTCACTGGGTGTCGAACTGAGCCTGTAATCACTCCCACTACTCAATATCGCTGCAGGGCTGCTTAGAGGCTCTGGGCTGGAGAAAACAGCACAGGGCGAATCACCACTGGTTCCAGGAATGGCACGCTCTGGGGTACGTTCGGAGGCACGGGCGACAGTAGATGAAGTGCCTCCACTGGCTCCAGTCACTGTACTGGCCACAGCTCGCGAGGCTTCTCGCTTCAAAAACGCACTTCTCGGGGGTGGCGACGGGGCACTGCCGGGAATCAACACAGACGGAATGGCATCCTTCTTCAGGCGTTGTTTCGCAGGGACCTTCATCAGTTCAGCGTACAAATCCCTTTCGTAATCGGACGGCAGAAAATGCTTGCCACACACACGGTAATTCTCCACTGCTTTGTACGTTGCGTGGACGGGTAACGCTGCGTTCTTCACACGAACGAGCCAAGCACGGCGAAGTGTGTCATCCATCGGAAAGCGATGCAAAGGTTCTCCCAAAGCGCGCGTGAGACGATAATTAGTACATCCCGGTACGCAGCAACAGTGTGGCATGTTGACTGACTAGTAAATGAAAGCAAACGAGGACGGAACTTAACACAACCGAGGTAGAACAATGACTGACTCGGCAGCTCTCACAGTCAGACTGTATGAAAAGAAATTGGCGCGAAATGCTTGTCTCCTAAAACGTCACTTCCGGAGTAGCGGACGAGTAATTAACAAAATTACGAAAAGCTGTAATTAAGTGGAAAATATGTCTAGGATAACCAACCAACCTTATTTTAGCTCAAAATGACATGAAAAAAAGGTTGCCTTCGCCTTTGAAATCTTCCCATCAAATTAGAGACATCTTTTGTTACTTAAAGGAGTGTAGCCTATTTTGGGAGCGCAGAAACTTGTCACCTAAGTCTGACTAGGTGAATTAATTTCAACCCAACCTTGGAAGTCCCTGTCTTGCCTACTACTATCGCCACTACTTCTTGGCATGTATTTTCAAAAGAAAAGTGTAAAAAAATTAAAAACGCACGACTCGTGATGCTATTTCATAAACCAATAAATCATAATGAAGCTGTAAACTTTGGTAAACTGTTGCAACTGCAGAAAAGCATCGATATAGAAGGCATAAAACCGAAGTTCAGTTTATATGAAATGTATGTAATGGATTGGATTTTTAAAATACTTACCTTACATTTTATTATGATTGCAGCCACAAACACGCCGATACTCTGAATAAGATCCCCCAGAACATGTATTAACGCAGCTCGTATAAGAATATTTTTTCCACTTTTGCCTCTGTCGTTTGAGTTATCTTCACCGTCTTCAACATTGCCCAATGTGTGGTAACTTGTCGTAGGAGTAGTTTTAAGAGGAATGCGGTCGCTTTGCGCATGTTCCTTTGTATACCCTTCACCTTCACGATTGTGACCTTGACCTCCGTGACTGTGTTCATGTCCCCCGAATCCATGGCTGTGCCCATGTGAAATACTATCCATGTTTAGATTACATCGTCTACATATATCAAAATTTAGCATAGCGGCCATTCTGAAAGTATAACCAAGCGTAATCGATTAGCCTCTTTGAAAATTGTTGTAATTACATGCGCTGGTGATTGTAGCATAGACATGGTCTGGCGCAAGCACTTTTCCGAATGACTGCACTTGTCTTCATACATAGGCCTACTTAGAACAATGTACGGAATACCAACAAAAAAGAAACGGCGTTTTGTGTTTATTTATTTTATTATTATTATATATAATTATTATTATATATAATTATTATATATAATTAGTAGTATAAAAATAATGATAATGATAACAATAACAACAACAATAATAATAATAACAACAACAACAACAATACAACAATAATAATAATATATTATTATTATTATTGTTGTCCTTGTTCTTGTTCTTGTCCTTGTCCTTGTCCTTGTCCTTGTCCTTGTCCTTGTCCTTGTTCTTGTTCGTTATATTTTTAATGCAGATGTAACGACATCGAACAGGCTGGTCAACTCAAGTGACTTTCCAAATATGGAATTCAGTACCGTCGAGTTGCCTTACACGAAACCGACTGCGGAACGAGGCAAGAGATTAGCCTGCAGCACCACGGCGTGTGCTGAATGCAGAATGGTGAATGTTGGCCAATTCCCCTTTTGTCCACTGACGTCACAAGCATACTGGCGCCCCCCAGTGGAGGCCCTGAGAACTCGTAAACAAGCATGTTGGCGACTGTGGTTAAAGTATTTTTTATGATTTTTCCAGAGTCGCTATGTTTTAGTGTGTTTTTTAAATAATTTTGCATGTCATACTTCTCAGAAAATCAATATTGTTCCAATAAATTAAGAAAATTGGAATATTCATTCTAGCTATCCTGCAACACGATCCAACTGTTCTTCTGTGTTACACACGCCGGCAAAGCCAAAGTTTTATCCCNTATCTCCCTTCAAAGAAACAGTAACAAATACTCCACGGCGGTTGGTAGTGAAAAAAAACTTGTTTTCGCTTGACCAGAACCAAGCCAACATGAGCAATTTTGAGGATAATGCCTCTGCACAATCACCTGTTCTGGGTCGACTCACTTAACGAATAGCCCCATTATAAAAAATGCTCAAAGTTGCACAAAGTGCAACCAAGTTAATAGTACTAGACCGTCGAGTAGTCGACGAGTAGTTAATTAAATTACGAAAAGCAGTAAATAAGTGAAAAATATGTCTGTGATAATCAACGAACCTTATTTTTGCTAAAAATGACATGAAAATGGTTGCCTTCGCCGTTAAGAAATAGCCATCAATTTTAGTAAAGTTCCCAAACGATATTGTGTAGTAATCTTTCGTCTATGCCAATCGGAGTTTTTGTCTATAGGTCTACTCTGGATGCCCTTTGCTCCGAAGGGCTGTTAATCAGAAGACCCTACAAAGCAAAGAGCCATTACTAAGAAAATATTTTTAAAAGGGCTGCTACTCCGAACGGTCTTCAGTCAGTAGGGCCGTTACTCCAAAATTCCGTTATTCCGCACATTTTTAATTTCTCTAATATAACTCCATGAATCAAATCATGGAAAAATGAAAAGGCAAATGCCTACTTTTGTTTGTGCAATTTTTTCCGGGAAATTACATAGTCCATTTAGATCATGGCGCAATTCTTTTACAAAACAATGTACGACGCCTAAACGACACCATGCTGTGCCAGTGCGACGCCCCTGTGGACGACGTGGGATACCAGTGTTGTGTTCTGCAGACCAAGTTGCTAGAGAGAAAAGCGAGATGATGCAAGTCTTTGAGGGATACCGTTATGCATTTCAAGAGAAGCACACTTTGTTTGTCTCGTGAGATTCTTAGGTATAAAATGAGAAATTCCGTAAATATTCAACAGTACTTACATGACATTGAAGAGAATTCCGCAACACGACGTCACCAACATTGTGTCACCATTAATTTCAAAATCTTTGTGAATTACGCGTTCAACAGCCAGATAGACCAGGACCCCAGTCATGACCCAAATGATAAACACGCTAATCATTGCGCCACATATTTCTGCAATTTAGAGAACATGTATGTCATTGTTTTGCATAAAGTCGTTTCCGAAGATTTCTTCTTTGAAGCTGTGCGTTTTGAAATGGTTTGACCATAAATAGTAGAATTAAAGGTAGTTGCTGACCTTTTTCTCCTTTCGAAGACAATGAGAATTGTGGTGGGAAGGCATGTCAGTGGAAATATAAAAGGAAATGTCCGCTGTAATAGTTTATTTCATTTGAATAGTACAGTATACTTTTTATGCCATTAAAGATATTATCCTAAAAGTTCTCAGTACTTCATTACTTATCAAATTAGTGTTTGCACGCTCCTGGCTTATTGGTGGACCCGCACAATGATGATGTTTTAAAATACTGTATACTAACCAATCAGCCGTTGTACCCATAGATAATTAGTTAATATGGAAATGAGAAAAATGTGATAGAATATCCTACACGACATGACACATCCCCTAAACGTTTAACCAGCATGCAGTTTCCTTTTTTACGTTTCCCATGGTCACTACTTGAAGGCGCTTAATAGAACGTTCTTAAAAGGGAAAGCCTATTTTTACTCATACTATGAATACCGAGTTACCAGACATTTTCACATTAATTAGCGCTCCCCTCGACATTGTTGACTATGCATGAAGAAAAAACATAATTTCATAATGTTCCTGTTTTGTTTGAAACCTACTCATTGCAGTAGAAAAAAAACGAAGTATGCCAATTTACAGACATTTGCAAACATTTGTTACTCATTGTTGAACTAAATTGACGGGAGCATTTTGTGTGAAGAGAAACATTTGGAGGCTAGGGTCTTTAACAGTTACATTTGTTTACCTTAATCGTGCCTTTTTGCTCTCATTTTGTTTATTTTGCGAGCTCACTAATTGACTTGATATCGTTACGCCACTAAATAAAAAACAATAGGAGAAGCCATCTCCTAATAACCGCTAAAACAATTTCAACAAAATAAGCAATTAAAGGGCATTCGACATGTTTTGTGATTCTATCAAATGAGAGTTGATTTCAGCTTTACCTGCTCTGTGGTAGCCAAATGACATTGTTTTCGTTGCCGGCTTCTTGGCAAGCCATAACGACACAAGGCTGATAGCGAAGCTAGCCAGGTCGCTGGCAAGATGTGCAGCGTCTGTGAGAAGAGCTAAGCTGTTGGATAAGATTCCTCCAACAATTTCGGCAATGAGGAACACAAAGCAGACGACACTGACTACGATGAGCGTGTTCCTATCTGCTTTCGAACCTTTCTTTGCCGTGGGAGGGTGGCAATGTTCCATGGAGTACTTTTCCAGGTTTTCTTCTTCGTTTTGTACATGTATTTCTGCCATTCTGTAATGGGAAATACTTCAGGCTTAAGAGGAGGGAATCAGACAATCTAATTTAGGGGCAAGGATTTGTGACAACGATGATGAATGGTGATATCTATTAAGACATAACAGAAATCCCCGATGTCTTCGTTCCCATTTATTATCCTCCAATTTAGTCCGGCATTTTCTTTGGTCACATCACTGGCTCTTCCTCACCAAAAGGAATTGCACTGAATAAGCATTAAAAATCACAATGTCAGAAGCCGTGTACATAGCAACTTTTGTAAAAGATATACACCGTACATTTTCCAGCTTTCGCACAGAATCTCATTTTATTTAGACAAAGAGGAATTCATCATATTCATACGACACTTTCAGAGATTATGCTTTATGCAGCTTCCATCAAATTTCTAAGGGAAATTGTTTTTAAAATATTTCACCTTCACATGAAGAGGCATCAAAAATAGGACTTTAATAATTTCCATGAAAAAATCTTAAGTTGCATAAAACAAAAATGAAATGACATTTTAGAAAACTACAATGGCATTTTTAGATCTCAACTTGCTTTTTATTAAATTTTACTAAAAAGTAATAGTCACTGGACTCTATCAATGGCAGGTTGCTTAAAAGTTCGAGTACGAATTCTCTTCTTCTCAGTAGGGTAATGCATGTCCTTAAATATATCTTTATATTAAGTGGGAGTAGGTCTAATGTTTTACACAAAGGATGAGTATGTGATATCAACTTAATATAGGCCAGACCAACGTATGACGTTTTTGAATAAGGTCTAAGACCACGGTTCTTGCCTTTAATGACAAAATGAGGTGATTCAGGTTTGATGGCACTTCTATGGAGTAAATGGAAATTTATTGCCACGAATGGTAATCAGCAGTTTTTAAGTTGTTAGAGTAAAAGAAACCTAGACATTTGACATCTGTTCTGTTCTATCCGCATCCGGAAGTACCGCCAGTATCAGAGCACTTTCTTGTTCCGCACGAAATGTTTGCTGCCAATATACTTCACACGAACGGAAATTGGAAGAAAACTCTAGTAGGTAATGTGTATTTTAACCTGTGTTTCTGAAACATACACTGCAAGAGCATTCTTGTCTCCGCTCTCGAACCATAGTGAATTTGTGATTTTGGAGAGAAAATGTCAAATTCGCATTTTGTTCATTCTTTGACATTTCAATGACATAAAAATGCATGGCTTTGTTGAAGTTCTGTATCCGTGAGAAACCTCATGGACTGCGTTTTATGTAAGTCATGCGTGTTTTTCATGTGTCTTGAGACAGGAAGGAAATCAGGACTTTTGTTGAAGCAGACTAGCGACTACGAGATCACCCGCTCAAACTGTGGTGTATGCCCTAAGAGTTATGCTGGAGCTATTGTTGACGACCTCATGGAAACATAGATACTCTATAGTCTATGATGAAATGACGAATCACCCGGAGAACGATCCAAATGGTGGGAAAAGGGGGGTCAATTGAGAAGGACGAGGCAATGTTTTCCAGTAAAGTCTAATATGGCATATGAATTAGAGCATTGTAAATCTGTTTTTGGATGTGATATGGAACAATGGTTCGATTAATTATGTACTATCTGTGCTCGTCATTTACATCTGAAAATATTAAAACTAATTTTGTAAACCTTTAGTCAGAGCACTGGGTTGTAATATTGCTACTAGTTGTATAAACTTAGTAAGTTTGCCTGACAGAACGTGTTATCTGAATAATAACAAACAAATCAAGTCACGAAAAAAGCTACACACAGGTATGATTATGCGCTTTTGTAGAGGAATGTTTGCGCCTGAATCCACACAAAGCATGCGCCTTTACAATGATCACCCACCCGCACCTATTATTACCAATACCACTCACTACAGCCAAAAGCCTCCGCAAATTTCTTCCAGAACTTGTTAATTACTATATTATTCCACAAAAACTAACTGAAAAGATATTTACTCACTCTATTCACGCCATCTCGTCAACCTCAAAAACTCACTTGTTATAAAACTATTCAGAAAAATGCTCAATATCAAACTGCAGAATCTGTCGCCCCCAAAATTAATGATGCCTCATTAAAAAATCTTTACTCTTCCTTGAGTAAACAAAATTATTTACTAGATTGCACTGTTTTCATAACGACTGCACTAGGATTTTCCTTTGTTATAAAAGACGGAGAATTACGAAAAATAACGTTTATTAGATTTTGTTTACTTCTATAGACGGCTGTAACGGGCACTGTGAATGTCGATTCATTCCCAGATTCTGCATGCACCCCTGCAGGTTGTTAGCTCTAAGTTTCACGACGAGGTGACGAGCTGAGCGCCAGGGTTGTGTGAAATTTCGGTGTCTAACGGAGCTCTACACACGGCTACCTAGCTGTATGTTGACGACAGTCTTCATACAGCTAGCTGGCTTTCTACCTCAGTATGTACATTTATGATGCAACTTTTGTAAATACATCCAGGGGCGGATCCAGGATTTTGAGTTGGGGGGCACGGCAAATGGAGTATTAGCCAGAATTTTGCCCTTCAGACATTCGCACAACCGGACTGCCAAATGGAAGCTGGGAGAATTTTATGGAGGGCCATGGCCCCCTTGGCCCTGGCCCTCTAAATCCGCCACTGACATCTATATACTTCGTGTACAATACAATATTTTAACTGCATTCTTAGTTTTCACTTTAAACTGAAGAGTATCTGGTTGTGTCAAGGCAGGGTCAAAAGTTCTGGAAAGAAATTTGTACTGCCTAGGGGAAGAAGCCCACAGCCGCACACCTTAACTAACATCTGACAGGTGACAGAAATTCTGCTTGAAGCTTTGAACACGGTCTCTTCATTCCTGTCTCTTGCGATGAATGACGCGATCGGTTCACTCTTAGGTGTAGCTATTTTCCCTCGGCGTTTCCCACCCACTAGCCGTCCCACTAGCCGTTACCCGTGCGAAAGCACGAGCACGGGTAACGGCTAGTAGGATATAAAATCGAATTATTGTGTTCCACAACAGCTTTCTGTCAGCAAACACTGAATCAGCATGCGCTCACACTGCCTCGGTGCCCGGTCAATTACTGCATCGAAAGCCTGTAACGCAGTGATTTATTCATTGCTGGCTTCTTAAAACATTTGCACTCACAACACTCCAAGGCATTACAAATTGTATCTAATGAGACAGACTTTGTTTCAGTTATTGGTTAGGGTGAGAATAATTCATTTTGCCAAACAGAACGCACAATAATAAACGTCAACTCGCAATCCCGACTTAGACGAGTGCTCATCCCACGAAGACTTCACAGGTCGATCGCTAGGTTTCACAGGCTATCAGTTCGAACCAGAAAACACTGATCAAGAAATAATAGAGAGGCTCCGTGAACGTGCACAGATAACTTAACATTTGGATAGTTCCGAAAACCGTTTGAATGACTTGTCATGGTGTCAGTGAGCAAATTGCACGATAATGGAAACGACTGGCGCTTGCGTTTGCTGCCACGAAATTCGGCAAGAGAAACGCCTTGTTAGAGAAGCGCAGATGTGTCTTACGGACCCGGCCATCCTGATTTTGCACCGCGTCTAAACAGAGGTGTGCTTATGTTTTTAGAGCTGAAAAAAGAACTGGCGAAAACATCCTACACCCAGGATACCAAACAGAAGCCTCACGAACGAGTCAGTCATCAAACAGGTTATATAAAATGTTATGTTCTCACGCCTTGAATTAATTGCAATTATTTATGTTTTCATGGCCAACTACAACTCTCCATAATCAAAAACCGACCAACAACCGATCTGACGAAATGCAGGCCTCTGACAGACACGGAGAAGTTCCACGGCCTCATACTTGGTATTAACGGTGTACTTTTCATTTTTCACTACCGCAAGCCACTTCCGAAGCATTATGGGCTCTCGAGAAAATCGAAAAAACGATATACCCGGTTTCGACGCAGCTACGTAGTTCGCACAAGCGGGAACGATACACCACACCATAGCGGCACTCACTCTGCAGAAGAACGACGGACGTCGCTGTGACGTTTCTCACCTTCCTCACGCGTTAATGCGACACCTCTCGGTGAGGTAAGATATACCGCAAACGAGGTGACGTGGATATAGACCGATTAAGACGGTAAAAACGACTGATCAAATCGGGTGGCATTTTCCTTTAAGTAAACATTTATTTCTAAAAACAAACGGATTATTTTGGATGTAGGAGCGTAAGCCTAAATACGAACATTTACGGCATACTAGCATGAGGTCATCGACCTCTTTCATAACGACTGCGACATAAAAGTAGGTCAACAGTTCATTGTTGTACACAACACGCACCGGGAGACTGATACGAAACCACGTAAGCTATGTATAACAGAATCGAGTCGGTGGTTAAGACACGTCGTTATCACGAGATCGAATCAGGGAAATGACAAATTAACGATCGAATTAAGGAATTTGAGTGAGGATTTATCTTTTTTCACCACTTTCTGAGTTCAAGACCACAAAGGCGTGAGGCGACTTGGAGCACTCGTTCTCAACGGTCGTCACATGTTGAGGCACAACTCTCTCGGGATACATAATACGTTCTGTCTTTGTTTTCCCCTGCACTGTTCTATCATGCGTACACCTCGTTGATTCAATATTATGGCGATGCAGTGAATGAAAGGACTGAGGGTACATACGAAGCTGCTTTGTACCTGGCGGGAGATTCGATTTGAGTGACAGCCCTGTAACCTTTGACCTCCGATAAGTAGTTAACAAATTCTACGCGGTTGTGTGGTTCTAAGGTGGTTCTTTTTTCTCGCTACACGATGTATATTTCGTATTTGAAGTTCCCCGCGATTTAAAATAAGGTTTGAGATATCCTTAAGGTAGCTCTCCATCTACGCACACGCAAACAAATACGGTCCAAATGTTCACTTGATAACCCCTAGATTCGAGCTACAAGGTCGAGTAAAGTGTCGAAATTTCGAGTAAAAACTGAAGCCATATTTCGTCACCACGCTCACAGTTGTAGCTTTAATATTGGGAAATAATGGACACTTAATTTTGAGCTGGTGCTAAAGTAGAACGGAAAAGGTTAAAAATAAGTTTGAGTTGGATTTCGAGCAAAAAGACCCACAGTCTTGAAAGACAATCCTTCCTTTTTCATTACGTGAGAATAACAATAGAGAGAAACTGAATATGAACACATTTCGTAAATTACAGTTCTGCATGTACTTATTTACGTTTTTGTCAGTACTGGTTTTCATAAAACGAGAAATTTAGTGGATCGTTCAAGTGTGGCGGCCATTGTGTTGGTGCCCCAACAGAATATCGAACATTAAACTTCAAATTCTGCATTTTTAGAAACTATGTCGAGATAAAAGATTATTCGTGGTAAGGGTTCTTAAATTATAGGTGATCAGAATTCTCTTTGGTTACAATATGTTAAGTGTGTTGGAAAAATTCTGAGAGGAGGAACTGGTTTCCGACACGAATACGCAAATACTAAATTATGATGACAAATGCAATCAGATGTTTCACTATTCTGGAAACTGTGAAACAGCTTTCCAAAGAAATTAATGAATTTCGTTGCAGTTCGTCTTGCTTCACGAAACTGTCACGAAAACTGCGAAGGAAATCGAAAACCAAAAAAGTATTACAAGGCAAAGTATTAGTAACACGTAAAAAGATAAAAACAGTAATCAGAAGAGAATCGTTTGAAAATTTTTCCTCCATAATTTCATCGTGTTCTGAAAACTACTCCAAAATATCCCAAATATAAACGCTGTAAATTCCCTTAATTAATACATATATTTTACTCTCATTAAACCCAAATTAGCTGTTCATTAACAATTAAACAAACTTAATGTCCTTTTTACCCTGCGCGAAGTCAATCCTAAGAAATCAAGTTGTTGATAAGAATTCCAACAGCCGTATGCGATAAAAACCACGTCCTCGGAGAAGCACGCTTGCCTCAGTAATTTTCATTAAAGTGACTTAAAAAGGCATTGAAGACAGATAGCAAAATCTTGGCATTACCTTTATTCTTGCTTGGTGACGCTGGATGAGCGAGTGAATGCGTAGTTTGTCCTGTTCGTACTATGAAGGTAGTGAAATCTGCTTAGTGTTTAAACAAACCACCAGCTTAACAACCAAAGGATTCGTTTATGAAGTCTTGCTCTTGCATCGGACTAGAAGCCCCCATGCTGCTGAATGCAAATACATTCAGGTGTACTTAAATCTCGCTAATTCTGCTCCTCAGTCAGGGCTCGACATAACGAGCTGCAGGTCGCATTTGCGACCTGAAATTTGGAAATGCGAGCTGAGATTTTTGTCAGCTCGTATCAAGTCGCAAAATGCGACCTGGAATTTCCAACGAATGCGAGCTGAGTTTTTACACTTCTCAACAGATACCTGGCAAATACAAAGCAGCTCTTGTTAATCTGATCGTTATTTGGTTGTTGCCAAATCCAAGTTCAAAAGAACACTAACCGAGAACAGCCCTCCCGATGACTTGTAAGCAAGTCGCGTGAAC
>NMRA01000101.1:62538-73637 GCA_002633005.1 Phoronis australis
CTTGCGCTCTAGAGACTTTCAATTGCGGTCGTGAAGAACAGTAAGGCCGTACCTGCATGAATGAAGTCAATTTTGAGATCCGAAATTTGTGAGCATTTAACGCTGCAGGTAAGAGCATAATCTAAACATTTTCTTGATGATCTAAAAAATCTATTTTGGCGCGTAAAAATGGCGGGAAAATTTTGCGACCTGGCATTTACGAATGCGAGCTGGATTTTGAAAATGCGACCTGGGATTTTGGCTAGGTCGCAAAATGCGACCTGGCGATTTTAATAGCGTCGAGCCCTGTCAGTACGCCAACGAACAAAGGCATCTGATTGTTTACATACTATGCATGTCGGTGATGATCGTCACCGTCACGTTTCCGTGATTTCAAAGCCCTTGGACAAACGCCTTTAAAGCCTAACTTCAACGGATTTTTTGTTATATTAGATGTACTGGGCTAACCAGATAGTCCTAGCAAAGCCTTTGTAAAATAAGAAAACGCGAGTCCAATCACGCAAACGTAAGCCCGTCCAGTGAAGCTGCTTTTTCGTGCCATGTTGCGTCACCGCGAGATCCCAGCACAAGCAACAAAAGGTTGTATTGAATAGGGGTCTGAATAGAACACCATTGCGTGCGGGTATTATTCGCAGCTGTTTGACTTAAAGGGTGATTCTCGCGGTGACGTAAACAAAAGCGAGCTAATACGCCTAAAAGTTCGTTACATATTTGGCAATTTTTGGCACTAGTGGGCTCAGAGCGATGCTCTTAACATATTGTAGGAACCAAATTTACAAGTGTTACCGTTGAAGATAGGCTTTAAAGCCGCTGCAAACCTGTCTGGCACTTAAACTTTGAGAAAGCCCTTTAGACTGCTAGCCACAATGAAAATTAGCATGTTCTTACGCATGTTCTTATTGTTTGAGACCATGCTGGCAGCAAAAATGATCCTTCGTCGCACCCTAACTTTTCAGGCCTGGTCTGAAGCCTTAAAAACGAAGTGACATTTGTTTTTGAGCGCAAACATCACCCGATTGAGTAAGGAACAAACATGACGCCAGCTTTACAACAATAAGTAGGCTAAATTGAGAATGAGTTTCACTTATTGTGCTTTCTAAATTCTCGTTCCTGTGATGCGTTTTTCTTCCCTCGTATTAATTTTTGGCTGAAACCGGATCTAGGTATATCACTGTATCACTGCTGCTCAAAGCAGTATCTTTAGTTCAGTATAATGGAACCTGAGTGACGATGAAAAAACAGAAGCTGCTGGTAAGATGTGAATTTTAATCGAAGCCTTAGTGAGTCACTCAGAAACTCATTAATTCTCTCTTTGTCAAACCTTAACTTAAGACGATTTCCAAAGCAATCCCATCATTATTGCCAACACGAACGGATTTGGTCTTTTGGACATTTGAAGACTATTTTAAATACAACAAATTTGTTAAGAACCGATTGCACAAAATATAAAACGTGTAATAAGCATTACAGAAAGAAGTAGGTTTCGCGCGCAAACGCTGTGGACCATAAACAAGTAGGTCTCTTAGTTTAAGTGTATTAGTGAAATCGTGGTGGTGTAGTGGTAAAGCACGCACGTCCTATCAGTCAGATCGTGAGTTCGAGTCTGTGAAACTCGCAATTTTTCCTGTGTGACACGTTCTCCGTGTTTTTTTTTTTCTTTTTTGTCTTGGATAATACATCAGAAATCAAGGAAAATGCTTGATTTTTAGAGGAAAAAACAGAAAAATTTCCTGGGCGGGAGGGGGGCAAACCCCCCTTCCCGACCTCCTCCCATTCGGTGCTATGCGCATCTACAATCGTGGTTTGCGCAAATGCTTAGAGCCGGACAAAATGTTGGCGCCCCCCTTGTGATATCCTAGATCCGCCACTGATATGATACGATCCTGGTTTTATAAACCTGGTACTTCAGCTGTCAAAGGCAAGGCCTACGTGTTCAAAACTAATGTATTACGCTGCTTCAGATTACAACATTCAATGTTTATAACAACCTCAGTCTTTAGACTAAAATGTATCACTTATGACAATCATGACAGATATCTTCGACGAACCCCGGCTGAATAACAGGCTAAATAGCCCACAATAAGATTGCCTGGCTGATACTAATCCCAGGTGAATTGTTATACGCAAATGTTGTTAACTGTGACTCCCCGGCTTTATTTGGTGCCATAGCCATTGGGAGTGACGTAAACATGCTGTGAAACAGCTAATCTGGTACCTTACACATGCTCGGCAGGCTGACTTGGACCACAAAGAGGGCTTTAAGCCGAACTAATCTTTGTGTTGTGAACATGGTAGTAGTCAGTCTATAAGCCAGATGAGGCACGTGGTCCTCTAACACGTGTTGTTTTATTAAGGTACGTGCAAGCTTCAGGAAAATTATCGATCTAAAACTTGAGATACTCCCTAACTTCCTAATGTTTCTATGGGTCTCAACTTTGTCTTTCTCTAAGATACGGTTGAACTTCAGGACACTTTTTCAAATAATTTGTTCAGATTCGTGAACCTGTCTTTGATAACAGCTTTGCTGATAGTCTGTGGACTGTTTGTCAGACTGAACTGCGTTTTGCCATAGACTATAGTACAGGACCGCCAACTCCGTTTACTTTCAATGGACGAAATCTGTGGTCTTACGCACAAGCCTTTACGTCATTATTCACTGGCGACACCTGGCTCAATTATCTGGTGTAATTTCCGGCAAGTACGTCGTCTGCTAATCATGGTCGGTTGCTGTGTGGCCGGTTGTTCGGCTACGCAGGCGAAATGCAGAGGCGTTAGCTTCCATAGTGTACGAAGACCACAAAATCCGCTTTGGGAGAAAAAGTTATGTTCTTGCGTCGACGTGAATGGAAGTTTTTCTTCCAAAAAAAAACTCATACATTTGTTCACGACACTTCGAAGATGGGTGTTTTTTAAGAGGCTCTGGTAGGCCTACTACTTAATCCTGTCTTCACAAATCCATTTTTCTTTTCTCCGTTTTGATGAAAACTATCTGGTAAACTTTTTGACGAAAAATGTCCGCTAAATTTCTTCCAATGGTAGTGACTGGTGAACTCTTGTCCTTACGAGGACCTTCAGCCATAGTCTAGTGAGCGAATTAACCAAATTACTCTTAGGTGGCCCTGATCAGACGGTTGGTCTCAGCATAATGCGCAGATTTGGCCAGGATTTGGATCAGCGATTTCAACAAATTCACATTCGTGTACAAATAAATAGGACGCTAGTAAAACCTTTAACATAAATAAAGATTACATTAATACTTCAGAAATAAATACCTGGACCTGTCAAAATCTATCCCGCAATTCAACAGCAGGTTACATACTCAATTATTTATGTCGACTGTATGCCGCACAAAACTTGAACCATCTTAGCCAAGTACGCTGCAGTCTATGAAAATACCAGAATAACGAAAAACCTCGGAAGCAAGGGAAATGAACCCTAAGAGGTAGCAAGCAAGATAAAGGGGGTGGTAGGGACGTGAAGCTGACGTGTGCTAATTTTCAATTTCATACTTTTATGTGGCATTTTCATAATTTTGATTTGAGATGTCAACTCAGATCAAACGGTTTGAAAGTTCGGATTTTTAATTTGTAATGAACTTGAGTTGCACTGCACGTGACCTTTTATGAATTTACCGTAGTTGGCTACAGACAGGCCCACCTTTATAAAAACTAGCAACGTAGACAAACGCATGCGCGCACCCAGGGGAAAAGTCCAAGAGAAAGAGACGAAAGTCCACAATACGGCAGCACCCCGTTTTTTATTTTAGTTCTCACGCTTTTTGTTAGCAAAAGGTCCACTTTGCCAGAGATTCGAGCCCCCGTATTAGAGGCTGGGTGCGCGCATGAAACGTCTACACAAATTGCACCCAATGCAGCTCCTGGTTTAAACGCGGGCTTCTTTTTCAAAGTTTGGTCAGGTATAAATAACGCCACAAACATGGAGGTTCACTGAAACACGTCTACCTTACAGATGTGACAATCCCTAGCCACGGAAAACTTGAGAGGCCGACAAAAATACTAATGATGAAATACCGGTGATGATAATCATCCACTTTGTTAATTTACTTCACCTACACAATTGGAAATAGCCGCTAAAATGAAACTCATTCGAGTAAGCACCACGTCATGCGCGCACTCAGAGGGGGGGTTCGAGCCCCCCCCCTTGGCGAAGTGGGCAAAAAGGTCTGCCCGCTCTCTTGTTAACAACAGGTCCATAACGTCAGGAATTCGAGCCCCCCATTTTGAAGACTGGGTGCGCGCATGCACGTGAGTCCCTGGACAGCCCCAATATGGTAAAACCCAAGGAGCTCAAGTCGGGGTTAAATCAGGATGGGCATAAATAAGGAAATTTACTGTATCAACAGATTAGACAAATAAGAATAAGATACAAAGCATTGATACAGTGTACACGCGCACAATAACTGGGTCTATCAATTTTCCCGCCGCAAGCGATTGAACCAATCGGATCACCAATGGCGCAAACCTTTCGAAAACAAGCCTAATTTTTAGGGAGTCTGTTACTGCTCTTTATATTTTCAAAACTTTAATTTGTTATAGTTAATTTATTTGCTGTGCACCTCAATGAGACCAGTTCATATATATGCATTTAACACTATTAATACATTGTAAAACCATAGATTATGCACTATCAACATGAGCCAAAAACAGTACACCCCTTTATTAAAAAATGGGTTAAAGGTTAGAAACAAAGGACGAGAGCGTAGACAAGTTTCCATCACTTGCAACGTCGATTTTTTACGATGGACGTTGGAGAAGAACATCAGTCTGGTGACAGCAACACGGAATCGTACGAAGGCGATGATTTTCGAAATTTGATTCGTTGTGTTGTTTGTCATTTTTTTCCTACAGTTCAGGATTATTTGTGGATACAGGAACAAGAACTGAACGATGCAGGGTTCGTGACAACGTTGGTGAACGGTGATATCTATCTAAGGTGT
Source organism: Phoronis australis (assembly GCA_002633005.1). Classification (NCBI taxonomy): domain Eukaryota; kingdom Metazoa; phylum Phoronida; family Phoronidae; genus Phoronis; species Phoronis australis. The sequence continues at coordinate 67,496 of NMRA01000101.1, forward strand.
TACAACTGTCATCGATATTGTCATCTCCTCTGTTTTCATCCAACCTTTCCAGATGAAAACTTTAATGAAGAGGACCTTCAGTACTTGAGTGAGCATGGCATACTGTGTGATTTATGTTGAATTATTCAACGGTTCTTTTAAGAACCATTTCACGCTATACCTACAACCAACGGCCCTTTTAAGGGCCACTCAACACTGCCCAGAAGAACTGCTCACTTGAGAATGTTGATTTATAAACACGCTTTCGTAGTTTTCTCAGTAGGCCTATGTGAACCGTAAATCAAAAACTGTCCGATAACTATGCTGCTATTGGGCAAGCAGACGACATAAAGGGTCGGAACCGAAGTTTGAATTTTGAAATTAATTACCAGTAGCATTGCCAAAAGTACTCACAATACCAACACTTCTACTATTGAAAGATTTTGAAGAGCGTTTCAATACCGAAATTAATATAAATTAATGTTTTTTTCGCTGTTTTGGACAGTAAAGTAGATGCAGGTATTTCTCGTCAAATTAAAACTGACCGGAAATTGCAGCAGATAGGTCAGGAGAGGTCAACTCAGCTCGTAAGAATATGCCGGAGTTGCGAATCTGTTGTCTATAATCTATGGTTTTGCCAACAACTGCTTGGGAAGTAATACAAACTACAGGTTCTCTGAGCTGTACTTATGAGAATCATCTCCAGTAAATGATTTACTGCGCCATTATGCCTTTCTGTTGTTTGAAGACTAAGTGACTCTGATGTCTCTGAACACATTGTCTAAATTTGACGTAATTTTTCCAGTTCCCTGTGACAGCTCTGTATATCCAAGAAGCTTTCCTAATTTAACCAAAAGCAGGTGGTATTCTTGCTAACCACCTTTGTCATGGTGGATTTCACAACAAAACCCCTTGTATGTTAACAGAATTCCCAGGGTTAGGTTGCATTTCCTTTTGTTACTAGTACTGACTAGTCAGTAGTTTCATTTTGCAAACATTTACCAGACAGAGTGCTTGTTGAGGGAACAGAACGTCACGTTTTTGTATTGGTGTTCCGCAGGTATTCAGAGGAGTGAGGCATTTCTGCTTGGTAGCACAGTCCATTTAAGGCAGTGTAAAATGAGCCAACTGCCTTTTAGATATGTTAGATACATGTACTTTTGTGCAACATCGTTGTTTTGTTTTATTGCTCACAACCACTAATTAATTTTATGGCCCCATATTATGTGCCACCTCTACACACCTCTACGCATCTCTGAACACCTCTGCACGCCTCTGCACACCACCTCTGCACACCTCTACACACTACAGGTCTCAAGGCCGCCGGTCTGGTGTTGTTACCACTGAGCTACTGAGGACCCGATACCTGTGCAATTACTAAGTGCAGCCAAATGTTATGTCTTACATCCCGTGAGCGTCGTTTCGAGGCCGGCTGCGTATAGAGTGTGTCTTTGTGATGCCTCCCAAGCCAGGCCCGTAGCCAGCATTGCGCGGGGGTGTTTCGAATTTCTAGAAAGGTGGACCTTTTTCAAATGTCGACACTCGAGTCTTCGGTAAGACGCCTGAATTTAATTTTGGGGAAAGGAAATCTGTATCCACGGCAACGATGACTCTCAGCTCCATGTCTTCCTGGTCGAGATAAGACGGAATTTTTAATACCAGAAACGAGGATGTTGTGACGGTTGCTCACAAAAAACGGAACTCAAATTCTGACGTAATGTAATCCACAAATATAGGCCTAACGCTCTCGCGTTACCTCCTGCCAAACTTTCAAGCTTTTTTAAATGAGTGATTACACCTCATTACATACTCGGACGGTAATAATTAGTCGGAGAATGACTTGACGTAGTTTTTCGTCTGATTGCATTTTTGTTAAAAGTTGCTGACATCGCTGGAAATGGGAACAGCCCACTATTCTGAAGGTTCACCACTCCGAAGGTTCACTACTGCGAAAATGTCTAAAATTTCTGACTCAGGTGTAACTCTTATACTTTTACATGCAAAAATAAACGACACTTCGGTTATCAGTTGCAATTATACCGACAACAAAACACCCGGCTAATAAATCACTTTGTTTGGATTTCACGCGCAAGTGAATCTGTGTGCATGTCTTACGAATACGGAAAATGAGTACGTACTTGCCTAAAAGAATACGAAGCAACCACGATACATTCATCAATTCCATGTCAAGATCGCATAATCTCACAGCGCGACAGAAAAGTTTAGGGCCGCTCCGCTTCAACCTCACCCACCGGAACTAATCACACGGCCGGATCGAAACTAAATGAAGTTAGTTGGCTACCCTGCCCCTGGCAGTCTTCACGAAGTCTCATTCAATCTGCTTAAATTTAAAACCGCCGTTGGTCGCCGCATCCCGGACCCATGTCCCAGATGTTGTCCCTAATTGAGAATAAGTCTTTAGTAATTAGATTCAAAAATCACGATTGCCAGTGATTGGAAGTGAGCTCTTTTGTAAACAATGCAAATCATTTTTTGGGGACTATTGAACTCTTGCACACTTTTTAAATGGTTATTAAATGGACCCAAATGCAATACTTTATTCATGTCGGCTCTGAATCATTAATAGAAAATCAGAGAAATGACTCACCGGAGTTCTGGTTTCGGAATTTTGGACATTCGAAGTAGTAAACTTTCGAAGGTAGCGAGCCTTCGGAGTAGTGAACCTTCGGACATGTAACCTTGGAAATCTTTTCCATCAAGTTTGTTGCTCATATGACTAATCTGCAAGGCTTTGCACCATTGACATTGACTTACAAGAAACGAATTTCTTCATTGACCAAAATTTTAATCACTTGGTCTTGACTTGCCTTATAATGTCAACATTCGGGGATTTCTCAGAGCAAGAAAAAGCGGTAGCTAAATGTCTGATTTTTGAGAAACGACAGAGTAGTCAGTGAACTTACCGTCTTCGTGTACTGAATTTAAAAGAACGGAAACGCACACAATTGTACACGCATGCATGTCAATCCACCTATCCACAATCAAAGTGAAAACTTGATGAACAAGATATTTGACGATCGCTTTCAATTCGAAATCTGAAAATGTCTGCACTTTATTCATACTATGTTAGAAATACACCGAAGAAGCAAATAACAAGCCCCTTTTCTGCTCTTTTGTTTCTTGGTCGATTTTAAGGCATTCACACCGCACTCCTTTTTTTTGGGGGGGGCTCTCTCAATGCTATATACTGGCAAGATCATTGAGCCTTGTCCAACCACACCTGCCAAGCTGGACTGTTAGATTTACATATTTAGCTACTTAGTACTGTTCTTCCAGCTACATCATACAATAAGGCAGAATAATCCTTGTATGATTGTAGAGGCAGTGATAGGCCACCCACTGTCCAGGAAGTTAGTTAATTGTATCTATAGTGCATAATTTATATAACCATTAGTTATAGTCATGACACATATTTTAATTAATAAACAAAAGTTATCCGTTGCTGTAAACTATTTCAGCCAGTGGACTGTTTCACCTGATTTCCATCCGACGACTATGGTCAACTAAGCTTTTACAGAAAGGGTATGTCATAGTATTGCTGCACTATCCTCTGTGGACTCTACCAGTGCCTACAGACTATCATGTTTATATGTCCTCTGTGTTTAAACCATGTTTCCTGTACTACAGAGCTCTCTCTCTCTCTCTTCTTCCGGTCAGCGCCATATATAATCAGTGGCGGATCTAGGATATCACAAGGAGGGGCCAACAAGCATTTCCCTTGATTCCTGAAGTATTATCCAAGAAAAAAGGCAAAAAAAAATCGGAGAACGTGTCTAACAGAAAAAACTACAATTATCAGAGACTTGAACTCACGACCTGGGGGATAGAGCGCGTGTGCTTTACCACTACACCACGACGACTTAGCTACTTGATTAAGAGACCTTGTTTATGGTCCACAGCGTTTGCGCGCGAAACCTACTTCTTTTTGTAATGCTTATTACACGTTTTATATTTTGTGCAATCGGTTCTTAACAAATTTGTTGTGTTTAAAATAGTCTTCAAATTCCCAAAAGACCAAATCCGTTTTTCGTGTTGGCAATAATGACGGGATTGCTTTGGAAATCGTCTTAAGTTAAGGTTTGAGAAAGAGAGAATTATGAGTTTCTGAGTGATTCACTCAGGCTTCGATTAAAATTCACATCTTACCAGCAGATTATGTTTTTTCATCGTCACTCAGGTTCCGTTTTCTTTAAAAATGAAGTAAATTTTCTTCATTGCACAGTGGAGCAGACGACGGAAACGGAGTCGTAGTGCACAGCGCCACTGCCGGTCGCCTGGGATATCAGGGGAGAGCGTATACTTAGCCATAGTTCCGTTACGAATGCGCCGTGTTCCGAATTTAACACTTGAAATTGGATCTGAGCCCNCGCTCTTGCTGTTTTCGTTATTTTTTGTGGCAGCCAAGGGGGGGGCGGCCCCCTGTCCCCCCTAAATCCGCCTATGTATAAAATAAACCACATGTATACCGTTCGTACTTAATCTATGTGTACCTAATGTGTACTACAACCATCCATAATATAACATCCAGTTTCCGCAACTTTGGTTCAAATTGTGTTTCATTCATAGATCGCCACTATTTCTTGCAAGCAAGTTATGAAGAGACCGAGATTGTTTATTTCATATAAGCTTAGTTGCCAGAACTGCAAGCGGTATTTGATTTTATTGTCATTTCTTGGACTTTCATGAGTTGGTCTGTAGTTTTTGAAATTTTTCCATTCAGTGACTTTGTGCAGTGCTGTGTTCAACGTTTGTTTAAATAATAATGCGATTATGAGTATATGTTTAAAACTAGTATTTCTTGTTTTCAATTGTCTCACTGGTTCATGTATATTAACCCCGCGTTCACAATTGCCATAGAAAGCTTGGTTGTAAACTGTCCTTTTGCTTATATCCATACAAACTGTTTATTAAACTAATGCAGCTGATCAAAAGTAGTTCCATCCATTCATTTGTGGTTTTGGAGTATGGGTCTGATGTGTCTGTCAGCACTGAATTAGCCTGGTGTTTTTGTAGTTAGATATTGTTAATGATATAAGGGCCTGAAAATTTTGAGACCAGGCCGAGCAGTCGTCACGGAAAGGTTGTGCAAACTTTATATCAAAAGCTCAGTATGCCTGGCAATCAGAGATGAAATAATGGGTGTATGAATTCAGTGTGTACCTATTGACTTTGTATATATTGTTGAAATACGGTTATGGGCCAGAGGCCTGGTGAATCGCAATAAAGTCTTTTCTATCCTATTCTTCTATTCTCATTTAATTAGTTCTTCTTTGTTCTATTAAAGTGATAGAGGGAGACATTTAATTCAGTAGGTTTTACTTCTAGTCTCCTACTTTTCATAGCGTGTTATATAATCATGTATTCGCATGACTGTTTTGTTTTTTATGTATGCTACGAAATAAACGTATATTGACTATTGACTCAACTTTAATAAAATGAATCCTATCATGTGACGACGAGAAAAGCTGAGGTGGCGCTGCTGTGCGTGAACTTGGAATCATTCTTGACAAAATCGCGTACGCGTGAACTCGGAATTGAATATTTATTTGGGCAATCGGGTGACATTTTTTCATCAGTGTAAAGCATTTTTGTTATCATTGGTCTCGCGATTACCCATTTTCTCCTTCACTGTAACTTGTGTCAAAGAATCGGAGGAATATGTGAATGTTTTAATTAATTGTTTGGTGACTAATCGTCAATAATTGAAAAATATTGGTTAAAATTTACATTGTTTTATTAACATGTAATTTTATTTAATGCAGAGCAAATTTTATCAACGTGAACGTGAGTATTTGAGTGAATTTGTCAAGTTTCTTCGTGTATTCACGCATACGCAATCTTGAGGCAAGCAAGATTCCACGTTAACGCACAGCAAAGCTACTATTGCCTTACCACACTTTGACGTCATATTTAGCAAAAATGGCATCTGCCTTGTCGTGGGTGCCTGATACGCTGTATAATTCTGCAGTTTGCACAACAGTTCTGAATTACAGTAAATTTCGGAGGGAAATCAAAACGCTTCACGAGAATGTACAATTCGATATTTATTACAAGGTATTCCATTTTTCCCATTTTTGTTCGTTAACTCACAAAAATCACACCTAAAATGAATACTGAATCCGGTTTTGTGACTTTTCACCAG
>NMRA01000101.1:74034-140542 GCA_002633005.1 Phoronis australis
TGAACTAAGGGCAATAAATTATCTACGTAAGTTATTGTGTACTCGAGCATAGAATAATAGACACTTATCTTGAGTTCGCCCAAAAGTAGAGTAGAAAATGCCAAACCTAATTTCGAGTTCCATTTCGAGCAAAAAGATTGGAGACCGGGCCCAGATCAAAACACGGGTGCTTATTCAGGTTATTTGCACTCACCTTTTGAGGCTTTTTAGTTGCTCTACACGTATGAAAAGTAACTGGAAAAGTGAGTGGAAATAAGCGCCCGTGCTTTGCCTGCTTTGTCCGTTACTCAGTGATTGCCTGGTTCTCAAAATCAGGGACTGCTATATCCGACCAACTTGCCGTGAACTAGTTGAAGTGCTAAACCGGTCAGCGTGAATTAGGCCTACTCTTGCTTGAGTAGACTAATTTGGTTACTGGTTCAAAGAAAACCACCTTAGTCCATTATTCTGGAGTTATATTTGTAAAGCGATGATCATTGTGCGTATCAAATTTGAATGCCATGAAATTTAGCACTTGTCTATTTGTTTGCAGAAACTGTTTTTGTTGATTCTTTAATCCACTGACACTTCTTTTTTCGCAAAGTAGTACATGGTGCTCATTAAATTACGAGAAATTGTTGCACATCGTTAGAGTTTTGAGTAAACTTTAATACGAGTGAACGGAGGAAAATTCGCTTTTGAACAATGAAGTTGTAATTGTCCCCTAAAGATGTCACTTTAACAAACCAAAAATCAAGCAAATCAGTATGCAAATGACACATTACGAGCCTACTGTTTTGACATCGATGTCTGAATTTGTTACAAAAGTGGGAGAGTTATGTAAGAAAATGACGTTCAGCAGATTGTGTTTCTTTCTATTGTCTGTAACGGACAAGGTAGGTTAGAATGTGAAAGTTGTAAAAACAGTTGGATGGTCTAGATTATAAAGGCTAAGGCCACCCGATTTATTTACGTTTTTACTGTTTTGATTAGTAAGTATCTACATCAAGTCATATTTGGTTGTACCAAGAGATGTCGCATTAACTGGTGAGGACGGTAAATATACTTTGAGCAATCAGATCTTATGCGGAGTGTGTCGGTTGACCATGCTATGGTTTGGTGTATCATTCCTGGCTTTGCGGGTTATGAAGCTGTGAGGCAAGCGGGGGATCGTGTTCTTGGCTTCATCGATATCCCGAAATGCTTCAGAAGTGGCTCTTAGGAGTACCATCACTGTTAGGTTTTCGGGTGGACTTGTCTACTGCAACATCTCCTAGCGGCCATTTTGTTCTTAAGGAATTTTCATGAGTTGTTTGGGGGAAGAGCAATTCTGGATGACGTCTAAAAAAACAATGGATGGAATGGATGTCAAGAAAACTTGACACAGATGATGTATTATGACAATGAATTGGACCCTTTGTGGGGTGGATCTGTCCCCTTCAGAATGGTTACAAGGGGCTTTTCAATTGTTGTTTGGTGGGAGAATGTTTCTGGATAGTGTCTAGAGAGCAAAAGGTACCCGCTCATCCAAAACCTTAACGACAAACAGATGGCGCTGGATGCAGTGATGCTTTACTAACAGGTAGCGCTGCTCACAGTCATGTGACATTCTTGTGTGAACTGAATCTTAACCCAGCACCTTGACCTATATTCTACAGCTGCTGACGTCACATCACCGTTGTAACATGATGAGCTCAGTGCTTCACTCTTTGTTTATACTGTCAGCTGTTATTAATCATGGCCACCAACATGTTTATAGTGCATGGTTCAGTTCGTTAAATAGATACTATATAAGTTGAAACCACTCTCTTTTGCCTTAGTGTTGATAGAACATAAAATATTACAGATGTTTCTACTTAGTGAACCATCAGCTGCGGTGCCACGGCCAGTCCGGTCTGCTGGACTGTTGTTGGCTAACGAGACACTGAATGAAAAAGAAAATATCTCAAGAGAATAAAACCTAACATGTATATCACCATGTATAATTCAAGCATAATTTAAAAAATATAGTGGTTATATTTCAACCTAATTAATATTATGGTTGTTGAGTTGCCAAAATCTCGCCGCGCGGAAAAGTGGCGGGGCTCGGTTTAGTGAGCCACCTTAAAAGCTGGTGTGGTGGCAACCAGGCTCATGCTTCCCAAAGGATTGCAACATTGTAGGCTGCAAATTGTAAGATAAATTTCATCTCACACACTTAGGTTTAGCTTGGCACAAACTTCTGACAGTGAGTGTCCACATCTGGTGGTGACTGTGGTGAAGACCATGAATGTGCACAAGCATTACCTTAGTGCTGCGTATCTTTCATGAGAAAACGAGAAAATGTAATACACTTATCTGCCATATTGTGTCCTAAATTGGTGGGATTTTATGGTACTCTTTATGGTAAGAAGTGGTTCACATGTATGTAATCCAAACTTGTACTGTGTATTTTCAAGTATAAACTGATAGCTAGTGGGCCTGTTTGAAGCCTCTCTTGTTTCCCATGGCCAGTATTGTGATACTACGTAATAAATATTTTAACAGATGTATTAAGGTCCACTTGGGTGTGGGTAGTCAGAGGTATGATAGAAATATGAATTATATGGTGCATTTGACGGTGTCTACACAGGGAGAATTTTAAAAGTGGCAAAATAGTGAGGAAAATGAATTGCATAAGTCACGGTATTCGATCAATTTTTATGGAATTGTATCGTTTCATCTAATGCTTTTGGGTATTTTATTACCACATCTGTTTATAAAATGTCTAAATTAGCGTTGCATGATTGAATTGGAGTATGAGTTTGGATATTTGGAGATGGGGCTTTGGGCAAAAGTGCTGAGAATTGATACCCTCTAGATGAGGGCCTGCCAAATATTATTTTTCAATAATTTCTGAGAAAGGTGTAATGGCTTTTATGAGCTGAAATGACAGGTGGACAAAATATGACCACAACGGTCTTGTCCGTAATGTGTCATGTCCCGTCCGCAATGATACTAATTCTTATGATTCAGAATGAAGCCCCTGACTTGATTGGCTTCACCTCAAACGAAGTCTGGATAATGTAGCCTACACTTAAAAGGTTTGCTTCATTTGCAGCTTTACAGTAAAGGCCGGCTTTGCCAGTTAGGATTGGAGTTCTCTGAGCTAGACACATTCGCCAAAGTTTTAAAAGTAAAAGACAAAAGGTGAGGTATTTTTCATAGGTGCAATTAGGCCCCCCTCCCCTGTGACGGCCGCAAAAAATAAAGCAGCAAAAGCGTGACGTAATGTAGAGTTTATTAATTGACCCCGGTAATTAATATACGGCTGAAACAAGATTTGACAATGTGTGGAGCTTTTTTGAGTGCATGTGACGGGCTCAGACCCGATTCCAAGTGTCCGATTCAGACACCATCGTAACAGTAACTGTGGCTAATTAATGCCGCTCCCGCTCAATATGCACAATATCCTAGGTGACCGGCAGTGGTGTTGTGCACTACTTCTGTGTTTCCATTGCCTGCTCCACTGTGTAATGAAAAAAATCACTTAATTTTTCAAAGTAAACGGAACCTGAGTGACTAGGAAGAAACAGAAGCTGCTGGTAACATGTAAATTTTAATCGAAGCCTTAGTGACTCACTCAAGAAACTCGTAATTCTCTCGTTGTCAAACATTAAAATTAAGACGATTTGCAAAGTAAGGGCGTGGTTAACGCCAACACGAAAAATGGCTTTGGTCTGTTGGGCAGCTGAAGGCTGCTTGAAACACACTTACAACTTTTGTTACGAAATGGTCGCACAAATTATAAAGCGTGAAATAAACATCACAGAAAAGTTCTTGCGCGAACGCTATGGTCCATAAACAAGTGTGTCTCTTTAGCATCATGATGTAGTTGGAAGTGTGGTGGCGCAATGCACGAGCACTCGCGCTTTAATCTATAGGGTGTGAGTTTGAATCCTTGCAATTTTACGAATTTTCCATTTTTAAGTCACCTGTCCAAACTAAAGCTGCCGAGGGCTGATTATACTTACAAAATGAAGGAAAATGCTGTTTTTTTTCTAGAAACAAAATTTTCGTGGGCTGAAGGGAGAGTCCTTGTGGGTGTAGACTGAAGTATTTTCGCTAAAACATAAAAAATGAAATCTGGATATGTTCTAAAGACATGAGCAAAACTCCACAACAGGTAGATTGAAAACATGAATGGGGAATGGTGGAAGTTAAACGATCAGGTGACAATGTTGTTTAGGTATGCAAAAATTTCATTAAACCTACATGTTCTCTCTGTAGTAAATCAAAAGACCTGTTATTGAAGAAACAATGTCTTTCATGTATGCAATCTATGTGTTATTTTTTGTCAAAAACAATGGTTGACAAATATGGCCAACCAGTGGGTGGAGCTTTTCTGCAGTTCATCGTTGGAGTGGCTGTGAATGTTCATGGTAAGGCTACTATGAGTATATAGAATTATTGTGGTTTACAAAGTTGAATGGTTACAAGGACACTGCACTCAGTGGATGTGTTTGTAGCATATCCTCACTGTTTTCCAGGCATCTGTTACACCACTGCTTCCAAGCCCTGATGGATCACGGTGTGAGGGTGTCTGAGATTCTTGCTGATGCCTTCTGCCAACACTGCTGTTGCTGCACCTCCCAGTCCTCTGGCAACAGTCATCAGAAGAAGGCACTGGCCTTGGGCTTCTCATTAGGTAGGTGAAACATAAGTACAAACATTTTATTTTATTCATGGCCACAGGGAAACGTGTTTTCTAAAATTCCATTTGAGAGGCCTGTTTGAATCTGCACGGCTCTATGCTTAAAGGATGTTTATCTCTCAAAATGCGACCTGACAAAATTTCTTGGTTGACAAACACGAACTGTTAGATTCGACATATTGTATTTGATTTTCCGACGATTTCGACTACTGTGGCACCTCCTAGTGGCAGTTTTGTTTTTGTTGCGTCTATGGCTGTATCTCCTAAACCGTTCGCAGGATCTTTACTTAATTTAGCAAGTGTATTAATGTTGACTACACATGACGATGACTTTTGGACAGATCTGACTACTGCTGTGCCCCCTAGTGGCAATTTTATTTTTTTTTTACGTTTAACTCATTATCTTCAAAGGTCCTCAACAGATTTTCATGGAATTTTAAGTATAGGCATCTATTGGTGTGATGACGCTTTTTTCCTGTTTTTGGATGGAATCAAGGTATTTTGCACCACCTAGTGGCCATTTTTTGCTGTTTTCAAATCTTGTTTTTGGTGTCCACCCCTGTATCAACCAAATCATTTGAAAGTTGGCATACAGTACAGCCACTGAATTTTTAGACTTCGTCCGGGCTACCTCACGTCTGGCCAGACCGGAGCGCAATCGGAACGCAGGCGGGACAGAAATCAGTCACGGTCGCCTCACGCCTACTCTTCGGGTAGTCCTCACGCTTACCTCCGGTTTAGTTCACGCTTTCCTCAGGCTTTCTTCACGCCTTCGGTACCTGTGGTAACCATGGTAGGGCAACGGGCTAATCAATAAAAATACATGTAACGTCTTGATTGCCTGTCGTTTCGGACAAGTTGCAAAGACATTATAGTATATTATAGAGTATCTTTGCAAGCAGTCATCTATCACACTTGGGTTCCAAATAACTTTGTAATTCCACGTGTTGTTCATGCAAATGTCTTCCTTCAGCTCATCTTGTGTTATGGTTACATGTATATTTTCTATTTACGACTTAAGAGCCAGTCCCATCAACGACATACATGTACAGTAACCACGGTTAGTAAATACGAATATACGCGACCCTGTATCCAGAGTCGTCTTTACATGGCTGTGGACTCCTTGAAACTTGTCACAGCTGGATATAGATGTTGTTATTTGCCCTAAAAATAGCCTACGCATCTTGTGAAGTATTGTGTCACGCCGTAAATTTTTGCACCGCACTGGCGTACAGAAAATTTCAATAGGCCGCCATTCTGACATACCCATCCCTTACTGCAAGCAAAGGTTTTGACTAAAAAGTTCTCAATCCATAGTGCAGTTTAATTATTTGTAGCCCCCTCCCCGTAGTCCATGCGTTTCGACTGAGTTCGCAGTATCCCCGGACCCCTGGGTACTTCTTCACTAAAATAATAATAGCAGTTATCTGTTTGACTCGTCAAATGCATGGGCACAATCAGTTTTCTTTGCATGAAGCCGGAACTTGGGATCAATGTGCTCAGAATTGACATGCTATTCTCCTTCATATCGTGAAGGCAATTGAATATTTCCGCCATGTACACGCGTGTTAAGATTCTTTATTAGTTTAAATAAAAAAACAAATAATTATATATAAGTGAAAAGTAGAGTCCACAGGTCTGTTTCCTGAAGTGACGTAAGATTTGAGAAGGAAATTTTGGTCTTTTGCTGAACGTGACGATTTCAAAAAAAAATAAACCTCACATGAACAAAAGTCTATGAGAATACACACATCACTGCTAGTTACTGATATAATTTTAATAAATTAATTTTTCATCTGCGATGCAGGTAAACTCACGCCAGGCTCACGGCTGGCTCGCGCTTCGTTCACACCTAACTCACGGTAAGCTCCGGGTACAGTCACGCTTAGGCTCACGCCAGCTGTCACGGTTGATTCACGCCTCACTGTCGGTCTGTCTCCGGTTACGGTCACGGGTGGCTAGACCGGAGAGACACCGGAGAGAGTCTAATAATTCAGTGGCTGTACTGTATATGTTCTCAGTGTGAAGACGACCTTTGATGATGGTGACTGACTACTGTGGCGCCTCCTAGTGGTAGTTTTGTTGTGTGCCTATAGTTGTATCTCCTAAACCCACTGCAGGATCTTTACTAAATTTAATAAGTGTATTTATATGAAGACAAGAACAGACGACGACGACTTTCAGGCGGATCCAACAAACACTGTGCCCACTAGTGGCAATTTCATTTTATTCTGTTTTCCGTTGTTTCTCTGAAGTTCCGTGACAGATTTTTATGAAATATGGCATGTTCCTGTTCTTGGATGGATTGTATGTTCTTGCACCATCTAGTGGACATTTTTGTGATACAAATAAATAACCCTAAAAGCCTAAGCACATCTTTTGCAATGCATTTGTGGGCGCATTTCAACGCTCCGCGTTGCTCTTGTTATTACTTTTACGTGCTTTTCTGTCTGACAAACAACTCTTAAGGGTTGTTATAAAAATTGGCGCGTGTTCGATCCGAAACATGATTATGATTTTTGGAGGACTCCAACTACTGTGGCATCCCCTAGGAATTTGTTTTTTTTTTCATCTGCAGTTGTATCTCCTAAACCTGTTACAGAATCTGTGCATTTCTAGGAACATGACGATGGATGACGACAGCTTTTGGACAAATCTGATTACCATTGAGTCTCCTGATGGCAATTTTATTTTTTTATGTTTTCCTCTGTATCTTTGGAATTAATTTATGCATTTTCATGAAACATGGTAAACCAGTTTCTTTAAACAGATGGTAATAGCTTTCCATTTTCGAATGGATTCAGTATATTTTATGCCACCTAGTGCCTATTTTTGTTAATGTTGAGTCTGGTTTTTGGCATCTGCCTCTCAGTTACAAGATATCATTCCACTTACTAAATTCACTTTGTAGGAGGCTTTCTGAGTGTGGCTGGCTGGTTCTATGACAGTGAGAGGGTGTTTGCTTCCTGTCTGCAGTTATGCAAACAAACTGATGATCAACGCAACTGGTTAATGGCTCTAGAGTGCTGCATACGGTAAACTGAGTGATCAGCATGTTTTATACTAACTAAATATTTTCTTTACATACCTACATGTAATTACTTATGTCGAGCCAAAATCACGAACTGGAATAAATCAAATTAGTGGCAGTGAATCTCTCATTTAAAACAATCAATTAATTCCATTTAGTGCACTCTTTTGTCATTTGTGATGAAGAATGCCAACTTACAATTTAAAAAACAAGATCAAAGGGTTCCACCCCAAAATATGAACCAAAACAATGATTCTCAAAAATGCTTAGGGCTTTAAATGTAGTTTTCAGTGTGTTCGTGCAATTGGTAGTGAAGAGTTGGCTTAAAATTTGGCAACATAAAGTGCCCAGGTAGATAAATTATAATGGCTTATTTGGGTTCTCTAGACCAATCACATACTATGTGCAGTTTTAGTTATTGATTTAAGTCTTTCCTGCCATGGATTATTTCAAAATGTACCAGTCGCTATATGGGTGCTGAGTATTAATTACTGCTCCCTCTCTTGGTTCATGTGGGTACTAAAAACTAATTGTTGCTCATTCTTTAGTCTGATGTGGGTACTGGGTTCTAAATAATGCTCCCTTTCTAGGCTGATGCATGTGAGAATAGCCAATTGCAAGATCAAGGAAGCGGAGGCAACACTGACGGAAGCTATGTCATTGGTTGACAGGCTAGACTCTGCCAATATTGATGTCCAAAAGGCTACGCTGTATAGTGAGACTTCGGCCTTGTTATTTGCTGAGAGTAAATTTGATGAGGTGCGTTGTGGTATAACTTCCTCACAACTAAGTCACACCTTTGTTCAATAGCCTTGCGTGGCAGTTGTCAAAGGTAGCTTTTCTGCTCAGTGGCTATTTTAAGCTTATGTTGGACCCTAGAAAAATTCAAACTTTGGCTAATTTTGGAACATATCATATCAGATTCAAACGAAATTGTCACTTATACAAAACGATGTTAGGAAGTGTTTTTAAAAGTCTTTCATTTTTGCAACGAGTCACACAACTCAATTGGAGTTATCCATTTCTATCTAAAGACAGATTCTTGGCTTTCAGTATTTTATTGAGTTTCCAGAAGTTTTGTGATTTATTATGCGGCCACATATTTATATGTGGACGCATTATGCCGTCATCTCCGTCCGTCCGTCCAGGCAGCATCCGGCGTCCACTGCTCTATCTCCAAAACCCTTTGACATACGTTCATGAAATTTGGCACATATGTTCCATTCATGAATGGGACGGCATGTGCGAACTTTCGGACGCATCCGACTACTGGTGAGCCCCCTAGTGGCAATTTTAGTTTTTTACGCTTACCTTTGTATCTTCAAAAGTCCTGAACGGATTCTCATGAAATTTGGTATGTAGGCACCTATTAGTGAGATGACGCTATCCTGCCGTTTTCAGATGGATTCGACATAGTTTGTGCCACCTAGTGGCCATTTTTACTGTTTTCGAGTCTGTATTTTTGCATCCACCCCTCTATCAACCAAACCGCTCAAAGGATGATTGTGAAAATTGGCATGTATGTGCTTACTGTAAAGAAGACAGCTGACAATGATTTTCAGAGGATTTGGACTACTGTGGCGCCTCTTAGTGGCAGTTTTGTTTTGTTTTTTTGCGCCTATGGCTGTGTCTCCCAAACCGTTCGCAGGATCTTTACTAAATTTAGTAACTATATTTATATTATGTTAACAATGAAAGATGACTTTTGGACGGATCTGCCTACTGGTGTGCCCCCTAGTGGCAATTTTATTTTTTTACGTTTACCATTGTATCTTCAAAAGTCCTTTACAGATTTTCATGAAATTTGGTATGTAGGCACCTATTAGTGCGATGACGCTATCCTCCCGTTTTCGGATGGGTTCGACCTAGTTTGCGACACCCAGTGGCCATTTTTACTGTTTTTGAGTCTGTTTTGTGGCGTCCACCCCTCTATCAACCAAACCGCTCTAAGTATGATTGTGAAAATTGGCATGTATGTTCTTACTATGAAGAGGACTGTTGACGCTGAATTTCCCATGACTTTGATTACTGTGGCGCCTCCTAGTGGCAGTTTTTTTTTGCGCCCATGGCTGTATCTCCCAAACAGTTTTCAGGATCTTTACTAAATTTAGCAAGTGTATTTATGTGATGTTGACAACGGACGATGACGATTTTAGGATGATTCTGACTACCGGTATGCCTCTAGTGGCAATTTAAGTATTTTACATTGACCTCTGTATTTTCATAGGTCTTCAGGTGTATACTTTGTGTTACTTCGTGACTATGAAGAAAAAGTTATAAGTAGAAATTTGTTTCTGGCATTCTAATGCTGTGCTAATCTCGTATGTTGGTAAATTTGTTTTTAATTCTATGTTTCTGGGGTGCTTTAAGCAACTGATATATAGGATGTGCTTGTATTATGAAGATCACTCACATTTTGCCCCTAGCCTATTAAGGAGACAATGACCATGCCTTTCCATTTTGCAAAGTACAACACTACATATATGCCCTCTACTGGCCACTTTATGGTACCAATAAACAACCCTAGAAGGATACCGTATGCGGTGCAATTGTGGCTGCATTTCAACGCTGTGCGTTGCTCTTGTAATGTACATGTTAACTAATTCCTTAAAGCTTCCGTTGAATAGCAACGCATGCCTTTCATGAATTATTTTGAAATTTGATGTGTTGACAAGTCTGGTCAAGCACTACCTAGTTGTATCATTGCTTTCTTCCTACAGCTTTACGTTCTTGAGTTAATCACAATTTTTTGAACGGTGTCCTATCATTCATTGATTTTTCATCTCAGCTCCGGCGTCATTTGATGGATGTTATGCAATTTGGTATGTGAGTACATCATATCATGAGGTACAAGACGTGTGTGATCCATTTCTCACAACTATGGAATTTGAGATTTACTGATCTGATGACTGCTCTTTTATTGACTAATTGCTTACTGCACCTTTGTTGATCTTTCAAAGCATTTGTCATCCGATCAACATGAAATTTACACACTATATGTATCTCCTAAAGAGTCTGAGGCCTATAGTTATGGGGAGAAATTGGAAACAAGATGGCACTGTTAGAGATATTTTTCGAATAATCGTTTATGGAAGTCTAGCTGTGGTTCTATGATGGTATCTTCTGAAATTTGGTTTGTAGATATATCTCAACAAGAGCTATGTGGAGTGTGTCATCGGTTTCTAACCGGCTTACTGTTCTCCAGTCATTCCACATTTTCTGATTTGTGACTGTCTGTTTTTTATTTGCTGAATGTACTTTCAAGGTTTATCATTTACTGTACATTGCCATTGAGAACGTCGTGGTCTCCTTGATTTCGTCATCTACCTCACTTCCAAGTGTCACTCCTCAGAACGCTTTCATTTTTCTTTTGCAAGGCCTTCAAGTTTTGCCAAATGTCGTTACGGGAGTTAACCAGTTCACTGCCCACGCCAAATGTTGTGGATGCGCTGAGACAAGCGGCCAAGTGTTGCGTGGTGAAAAGAAACTTCATCAAGGCAGAGTACCTCATCAAACACGCAGTCCACATTGCCAAGTATGTACCATCTGTGGCCAGTTGCACGTTTAGTGCTACTTTGCCTGTATGTGCAAGTGTGTTGCAACAACTGACTGTTCCCATGACATTCTCACTCTCATGTGAGAAGCCTCTTGTTCACGTATGTTGTCTGTTCGGTGAGACTCTACAAACCTTGGAAATTTTATCCTGGATTCACGAGTTAAGGTTAATATATGGATGCAAAAAAATTCCAAATTTGGCCAGCTTGGAACATATCAAGAATGGCTGATTGGATTCATTTGCAACTTTAAGATACTGTGCTTTATGCAGTGTTTCCAAAACACTTAGGAATTATTATTGTTTTTAAAATGGTCAGTTTTTGTATGAAGGGCTATCAAAAAATAGAACTTTTATGATTTTCATAAAAAAGTTTAAAAGTGGCTTAAAAAACAAAGTAATACTTAGAAAACTGTAACAGCTTTTTTGAGATATCCTGAATAAATGAAATTTGAGTGACACTGTTGTTTTGGTATCAATGTACCTAAAGTTTCTTTTTTTGCTAAATTTTACTAAAAAGACATGGTCACATCACCCAATTAATGGCACACTGAAAAAAATCAAGTTGTTTAGGCTTTCTACTTCCAGAAAATAAATATGTACTTTTACTGGCAAGTTAAAATCCAGGGTTTTATGGATATTTGACTTGTTCATAAGGTCTTGCATAACCACCCTTGAATCTTGTTTCAAATCTTTCCAAGTGGGCATGATTTCCAAATTTCTCTGCAAAATAAGTTTTCACATTTCCAATGTATTGTTGATGATTGCTGATGACTCACCGTTTCAGAGAGGTTTTTGGCTGTAAGCACCCCAAGTACTCTGATGCCCTGCTGGATTACGGCTTCTATTTACTGAATGTTGACCAAGAAAAGCAATCTGTTTTGGTGTATCAGGTAGGATTGCATGTAAAACTTTCCCCTTTCCTGGGCAGTGGGATGCATTTTTATGTCCTGGGTCAGACATTGTTCAAAGGCAGCGTCGACAACCAATTTGTGCAAAAGGAATGCACTCTGTATTGCAATGAAATATGAAGAAGGTTTTTAACAGATTTTAATGAAATAGTTTTTTGAAAATCTGAGTGTATTTTCTATTAAATTTTGTGAAATTTGTGTTTAGACATTCTTGATGTAGAGAGGCCTCACTTGATGTGCATCAGGCTGTATTATTGTGTTGTTTGCAGGCCTCCCTAGATGTGCATCAGGCTGTATTATTGTGTTGTTTGCAGGCCTCCCTAGATGTTCGTCAGTCTGTATTCGGTGGCAACAATCTTCACGTGGCCATTGCTCATGAAGACCTTGCCTACTCTTGTTATGTGCATGAGTACAGCTCGGGCAGATTTGCAGATGCTTTGTAAGTGCTTAGCTGGCCTGTTGAAGCAATTCACAGTTAGAAGCACGTTAATGAACTTGTAGGAAAGTTGAAAAGGAAGAACAGTATATGATGTAGTATAGGTTATTCATTGCTTACTGATGGCGATGTGCAAGGTAGGGTCTCTTACTGGAGTGCATGTTTGTTTACGATTTAGCTCCACCCCAATGTGCGTACTCATTCTACAACAAGGTCACCCTGACGTGAGACATTCACGACTAAGAATGTCTCTAAAGACAGGTTGAATTCCCAGCTAACACACATCATAGCCTAACTGATCGTACTGTGCTGGGATGTGGATAACATCAATCACTGAACAAGAAATGTGATTTCACTATCTTCCCTGTGGTTAATTTTGGCATGCTCCAACTTATTTCATTATGAAGTCTGCTGTTTTTCTTACTTGTCTGAATTCTGTAGTTTGTTGTCTCAACCTTTTGATCCATGGGAGTCCAGTATTTATGTTTTAGAATGTTGGTTTTCTTCTGGAAGTCACTTAAACATCGGTTAAGATTCAGGGTCAAGTAATTTCATGCCTGTTTTGAGTACTTAATGAGCAGTAGTTAAAGCACAAAATTTAAGTTCAAACATTTTTGCCATTTCAGTGAGCATGCACAAAAAGCCATGGACATGATAACAAAAATACTACCACAAGACCATCTCCTACTGGCATCAGCCAAGCGGGTGAAAGGTAGGAAATGAGAATAGGTTTATCTAAAACACTTGGAAATAAGGATGAACCATTAAGATCTTGTAAATCTGTCAAGATGTTGATTCACTACATTTGTGATGTATGCTGTGATCCAGTAGTGGTCAGTTATTGGTCTGTCGAGCAGCATGTGGATACGGAACTGTGTTTCGCTGTTAAGGATGTTGTAGTTTGTGTACTCTACCCTTCAGATAAGTCAAATGTTGCTTTACTCATGTAAAGCTTGTCAGTTAGTTTGTGTCTGACTAGTGTAAGTATTGCAAGACATGTCATCCACTCCAGAGTTGGAGACTGAATATTGTTTTGTTTAAGAAAACACATGTTGTGCAATGTTTTGACCACTATTTAATGTAACAAGACAAACGAGATCCCACGTGACACGCCACTAGTATTAGTCAACATCGTCCCATTGAAGGAGCCGAGATGTCTTGGAGGATCTAGGAATTAAGTCCAGCAGACCAGGTTCAAGTAACAATGATATGCATTCCCTGGATGACTCAAGAGCTACATTTTTAATATTAAATAGTGTTTCAACATGCTTCAGTTCTTCTTGTTCAAATTCACTTCTGCTTCCTTCTCCTTGATAGCCCTGATACTGGAAGAGATGGCTGTGGACAGCCAGAACAAAGACACAGAACGGATGTGGTTACATGAAGCTGAGGATCTCCACTTGGCTTCTCTGGCCATTGCCAGGACGGCATTCGGAGAGAACAACGTACAGACAGCTAAACACTACGGCAATCTGGGCAGGCTCTATCAGTCGCTGGGACGATTCAATGTAAGTGACTGGCTGAATATTGATATTCTTATATGTATACCAGACATCAGCAAGTTCTTTGGTCCAAGTCATATCTCTGCTTAAGAGTTTTAGTGTCAATTTTGTTGGTGCATGAGGTAGGATATGTAATGGTTTTCTTAAAATCTTACGTGGCACGTTTAATGTTATTACCTTTCAGTAGGATTGTGTGTGTCATCGGACTTTTTTGTGTTTGTGCACGTGTTTTGTGTGCTGTTACACACAGTACTTGCATAGTTCTTCTCTGCCGAGAACTTTAGAGTGGAGATTTATCACACAGTTTGTGCCATTTGCCAATCATATCTTGCCCGACTGTGTTACCCACTGTGATGCTTTGTACGACCACAATCTGTAGCAACTGTACAGAACTGTTACAATTTTCTTAAAGGTGACAGTTAGTGCACACTTTGGAAGCTCACAAACTGTGACAATTGCACAAGTTGTAACGACCCCCTTTTGCCAACATTGTCACACAATGACTAATCTTTTATTGTTGTTCTTGTGTCACTGCATGAACACATGGACAGACAGACCAACAGACAAGGGCTCAGGAGGCAAACAAGGCATATACGTGACCAGACACGTTGACAGTGATATAGGCTTATATTCTCAGGGCTTGGAATGACCCATGACAAAAAAGGATTTTTTTACCGCCCTAACTACACATTTCAATCTAAACCATACCTCAACAGATCGAAAGTAAACATATCACAAGATGCCCTCTTACTATGTCGTGCTGGCAAAATGCACTCATCTTAAGCAGTACCTGACATCTAGTTCAGCAACAACAACGAAGGCAATTAGATGCAACAAAAGATATTTTTTAAAATTAAGTTATAAAGATAATGATGAAAAATTTGCAGTTTGAGTGGCAGTAGTTTATTCTTGATTTACTGCAGGGAGACCTATAAAATTATTTTCAATTCTTATAATTACGATACAAAATTACATAAACAAACAAATGTACATCGATCCAAAGATTATCTGGAAAGCCTGGAATACATACACATTTAATTCCAACGCAAATGTAAACAAGTCGAGACGAAAACCTGTGGCTCATACCCAACTGCATGGAAAAATGAAAGTCAAAAACACACTTAACTATAGAATGCATCAACCACAATCCTAAGTTGGCCAAACTTTTCAGTTTCAAATAGTAATTACAGGAGTTAATTGTTCATAAGCAATGCTGGTGTAGAAGAAACTATGTGACATAAGAAATAACTACCAGGACTGAAAATAGGCTGGCGGAATTTGTAAACAATGGCTCAGACCAATCAGATCATTCAGAATTTGTCACGTGATCACTTCTCTCGAACTGCAAAACTCGAGTCACAAAATAGAACACGAAAAATGTCAAAATAAAATGAAAAACATAAACGGCAATTTAAAACACATTTGCAGTAACGAAAATAGCACTTTGTATCCCGTTTCGGCGGCACATAGAAAATCGCACTCAGGTCAGGCCTAGCACTAGCAGCCAACGCCACGGCAACAGGCGTGCGTGTGGGATCAAACAAAAGAATTTCATACATCTCTCACATGCCACGATTCTAATCCAACGAATAACCGGTTACAGTTGAATTTTATTTCAGGAAGCGTTGTTATTTCTAGTGTTTCATCGTTTTCAGTCGATCCTCGGATTCCACCTTAGTCCAAGGCAACTCGACCAAGCACTCTCTATTGTTCCTCTCTCAAAGTTAATACAGAGCACAAACCTGGACTTATGTTGTTTGGGAAGACATTCACCCTTTCTTTTATCCACTTTTTCCACGAAATATTCTGTCTACTCCACTCTCCACGCATTTTTGAACGCAGAATCGCACTATTTGTCTCTTCGACTTTATACCAAATGCAGATGCCATTGATGAACCATGCTATCCCAGGCACAGGCGCTTGAATTCATTTGTTCCTCGTTTGCCACTGACGTCACTCACTACTAAGAAAACATGTTTTTTATTATGTGGTTACGAGTCATCGGGATATTCGAGCGCCTGTGATCTGCAAGTACAGTTTTCATTCTTCCGAAACACAAAGAGCAGTTTCCGCTTTTCGAGTTGTCGGCAACGCTGCGGTGAGAAACTAATTTGCGGCGATAATTTTATGGCAAATCCGATTTTTTTTTCCGCGGAAATATAACGAAAATACGCGGAGGGGATAAAAGAAAAAGCGGAAATCCGCGTTTCTGCCAAAAATTCCAAGCCTTGTATTCTATTTATAAATGTGCTGTTTAGTATAATCAGCATTTTGTGATTTGACCACATTTTCCTGAATCTTGATGTGCTTTTGATTTTCATGCATCCTCGTGCGAACTGTTTTTCTGTGCGTTACCAAAAGTTCTTTTAAGTGTGATAATGCATATGGCCGCCATTTTGCAATGTGACTGTATTTTTCTGAATGGTGGCCTGTTCATGATTTTCATGCACCCATGCAAGGAAATGCTCTTCTGTTTACTGTCTGTGGCTGCCTTTTGTATTTGTAAAAAATATACTAGAATGGTATGATGTGATGATATAAAAATTGGATGTATTTGGTGTTCCAGTTAACTAGTTTATCAACCTTCAGTAGTTATACCATATCAACTTTTAAATAAATATTTCTGCTGAAATTTTACAGGAAGCTGAAGACATGCACTTAAAGGCCATAGCCATCAAGGAGACCTTGCTGGGGGCAGATGATTATGAGGTGGCGCTCTCTATTGGACATCTGGCTTCCCTTTATAATTATGACATGCACTTCTATGACAAGGCAGAACAGCTCTACCTGAGATCAATCAGCATAGGTGAGTGTCATATTGCAGGTCCAAACTTGTTTTGATATGCGTGTGAGGTACAGTGCTGTGATCTTGTGGCATGGTTCATTTTTGGAATGGGTCTAGTACAAAGAACGCATTGAATTAGATTTGTGATTACCAATCATTGCATTAACGTTTATTAAAAGGTCACTTCCCCCTTCTTGTTTGAAGAAGTTTGAACTAAGCTGACAGACTTGTCATGGCAGCAGTTGATTTCTACTGTCATAGTGAATCGAGAGATCACCAGTGATTCATGTAAAGCAGTCCAATCTTGGAGGTTTTGGCCAACCATAAAAATCGTGGCACTTTGACCCAATTTCTATTTTCCATACGAGGGTATTGGAAATTAAAAATTGTGGTACTTATCAGCTTAATTCAAACTTTCCAGGAGGGAGAAAGTACAATGGTCAGTTATCACAATGTACCACCAGTAATTTTAAAGCATTTATGACTCTGTTTGCATTCTAAAAAGTGTGTTCTTAGTAACCTTGTTTTACAATTTTTGTTTTAGGTGGCGGCTAAATCAGAAATGTTTCTTTAATTGACCAACATTTCAAGCTCTATGGACAAATTGAGCTATGACTATTTCCTCTAAAATAACCCCTAGTGTGGGATTTGTCATCTGGGTGATGTTTTATTCTTTGTGCTGAATGCCTGATAGAAGTTTGTCTCCAGAAAGAAATTCGACTTAAACTCAAAAGCCTGCCACCTAGCTGTAAAGTTATATAGAGTGCTGTGAGGTGGCAGCACAAGTCGTCAAAATCTCAATGAACCAGTTGTTGTTCATGAGTGTATCCTCAAAACTGATTTAAAGTTACTTGTCGAAAGGATTCTGAGCCTTGGTGGAACAAAATCCACCCTGAATTGGGACCAAGAAATTATGAGAACGAAACCCAAGGTGTCTATGTTTCTGTAGTAACATTCAGATGTAGAGAATCGTGCTCAGAATGACTGTCATCTCAGTAATGGGGCATAAAAAACAACGTAGCCCATTAATGATATCTACTGCACACGTCCGTATTATTTCTCATGGTAGCACTTAGCAAATTCTGAGAGGAATAACATTACAATGCCCTGTAACCCTCGTCTAGATTAAAAAAAAATTGGAGTATGTTGAGTGTGTTACTAAATTTGCTTAGTTGGAAGCACTATAGAAATAACGTGCTTTGAGGAGTTAATTTGCAGCTGTAGGGATAGATTGCACGTATTATGTCTTTGCAGGTGCATGATATGTCGGGGAGTATGCTGTCTTTTCCCAAGAGCCAATGAATATTAAGCAATTCTTGCTCATGTGACTAATTGCTGAGTGTGACGTTCAAACAACTATGATGTATATTTGTTTCTTTTTATGTTGTAGCCAAAAAATTGTTCGGACCCGGCTACAGCGGCCTGGAGTATGACTACAGGGGTCTCTTGCATCTCTACCAGACAACAGATATGGGTGTTCGCATGGCTGAGTACGCGGGCGTACTGCACGAGTGGAACTTGATACGCGATCACAACAACTTAGTGGAAGTGAAACCCCTGGACATTGACTCATCAACAAAGACTGAGGATGTGATAAAGCAATTTCTTGAGGACAGTTGACTCCAGAGTCTTAGTTAGAATCTTGCTTATTTATGTCCGTATTTATTTTCCCTGTCATTTATGGGATACCTGTTATCATATATATGTTGGTTCTGTTGAAGAATATTCTTAGGTAGATATGGTTAAATGTGCTGTCTAACAGTGAAGCTCTGGTGATCAGTCAAATCTGATATGAACAAAAGGTGCATTTCTTTGTACGAAGTAATAAGACCCACATTCTAAGTTGCGTAAAGATGTATTTGCATGCTCCTAACTATGCTCATGCATAGCGGGAACTAAACGACAGTGCTCTAACATTTGTGGATCATTTTCGACACAAAAATTCGTTGTTAAAAACATTTGACAATTTTCAATGTACTTCTATTTACATCGTTGCTATGTGTCGCATTTCTAACGAATTTTATCAAGCAATGACAGATAAGGAATTACGGGCAAGTTCCACTTCAAAAAAGTTGTAATAATTCTGATTGCCACATGAACTGTTGCCGTGTGTATATTGTTAAATATTACTGTGTACTTCACAAGTTTTTGTTAAAACCATTCCCCAGCTTGTTCTAGTCTCACAATCATTTCACCAGGATTAGTTGACAGGTAACTAAATTCATTTGTTAAACTGGATATTTTAAGCCCTTCGGTTGTGTTGGCAACACTTGACGGTGAAGTTAAAGTTTATGACCATCTCAGTGGCATGTATATCATTCAATTTTGGATCCATTTGTTTTGAAAACACCAGTTAGATTTCCTTGGTTAATCTAGCAAGGTTTGTTAGTTTTATGCTTATGGGAGTTCTGCTGAAATGGCAGAGAGTGGCGTTATGTTTAATTTAAGGTTATTGAAAAACTGGTTGTAGGATATCGTGTTGGATTCTCCCTGAATGTGGTTTCTTGATTATTCCTTCAATCACTGTGAAAAATACCTTCAAACAAATCATGCTTCATATGGTACAGCTGTCATCAAACATTTGGTAAAAAGTGGAGTTGATTTTGAATTTTCTGTTGCGGAGAACACTGATCTGGATGTCGACTTCAAAGCAGAAGATATTACTTGTGACGAGTACTGTTACAGTTGTNAAAGGTGCATTTCTTTGTACGAAATAATGAGACCCACATTCTAAGTTGCGTAAAGATGTATTTGCATGCTCCTAACTATGCTCATGCATAGCGGGAACTAAACAACAGTGCTTTAACATTTGCGGATCATTTTCGACACAAAAATTCGTTGTTAAAATCATTTGGCAATTTTCAATGTACTTCTATTTACATCGTTGCTATGTGTCGTGTTTCTAACGAATTTTATCAAGCAATGACAGATAAGGAATTACGGGCAAGTTCCACTTCAAAAAAGTTGTAATAATTCTGATTGCCACATGAACTGTTGCAGTGTGTATATTGTTAAATATTACTGTGTACTTCACAAGTTTTTGTTAAAACCATTCCACAGCTTGTTCTAGTCTCACAATTATTTCACCAGGATTAGTTGAAAGGTAACTAAATTCATTTGTTAAACTGGATATTTTAAGCTCTTCGGTTGTGTTGGCAACACTTGACGGTGAAGTTAAAGTTTATTTGACCATCTCAGTGGCATGTATATCATTCAATTTTGGATCAATTTGTTTTGAAAACACCAGTTAGATTTCCTTGGTTAATCTAGCAAAGTTTGGTAGTTTTATGCTTATGGGAGTTCTGCTGAAATGGCAGAGAGTGGCGTTATGTTTAATTTAAGGTTATTGAAAAACTGGTTGTAGGATATCGTGTTGGATTCTCCCTGAATGTGCTTTCTTGATTATTCCTTCAATCACTGTGAAAAATACCTTCAAACAAATCATGCTTCATATGGTACAGCTGTCATCAAACATTTGGTAAAAAGTGGAGTTGATTTTGAATTTTCTGTTGCGGAGAACACTGATCTGGATGTCGACTTCAAAGCAGAAGATATTACTTGTGACGAGTACTGTTACAGTTGTGTGCCAAGTGGGCAGAGACCTCTACTCTCACATGGCTCTTTGACAAAATCATAACAATCTATGGCTGCATTGTAAAAGTTCAGTACTTTCCTGAAATGCTACAGCAGCTATCGTAAAATTTCACTAATTTAGGAAACATGAAATTGCATTTTTTCATATTTTCATTAAAGATAGGTAGCACTTAAATGATCTTTTCAAGTTCTCTTGCATAGCTTTTATTGAAGACACAACTGTACTTTCTGTTGGACATCTTGATGTACGCTCACTCATACTCTATAATATTTTTGATCCTCCTGTGTGCAGATGTAAAGTAAAGCATATTGCCAATAGACATTATAAACAAGAAAGTTACAATAGTAACAATATTTTGTTAGGGCATGTCTGTTCTTCAGGCACTTGAACACATTTGATTGCAATGTCTTTTGGCTATTTGCATTACAATTTCACATTGGAAGATTGGATATCACACAGAGAGTATGAGTGATATACTGTCATACAAAATTGGGTAACTAGGTGGCTTGGGAGAAGCACTTTAAAATATGGCAATTTGCCAATTCTTTTTGACAAAAATTAGTGTGATTTTATGGTACAAGAGGTACTCAGTGGTGTCGCGAGATATCCTTAAGTCTAGACTTGCGGATGTACCATATAGACGCATTGTCAATAAAAAGTCATCAACAATTGAGTAACATGGATATTTTACTTTTTATTTTTCTCGCATTCTGCTCAGACAAATGGACCGGTTTCATATCAGACAATCGTGAGCAAAATAACTAATAACAGGGTCACTTGCAAATTGCAGTGAGTGTAACAAGTTTATATGGAACATTTCACTCGAACGGAGAACCATAACGTCTTGAGTGAAACATATCCAAATGCCACATGTAATACACTACTATATGACATACACCAAACTATGACATCGTTGATGGAACTAGTAACTGTTCATAATCTGCATTTAGGCTGAAAGATACACCTGACTGGTCCCTACACTACATTTACACTTGCATGGAACTAATGTCTGGGTACACAAGTTCATATTAAAGGAATTTCCATGAGTTGACCATATTGTTGACCATATTGTGTGCTAAGTGGATGAAGAATTGTCACTTGTTTGAAAACATTGAACCACACATCTATGCTGTAATGAATGACCATATATTTCTCAAAATACACTAGCTACTCCTGTCTAATGCACAGCAAGTGAAAAGCCATGTACCATTTGAACTTCAACACAGGCATGCACAATATACGGTAACTGACAGTAATTGCTAAAGAGTAAAACCAATGACAAGGAGGAATGATAATGATTTACAACAAGTAGAATCAACTTACTTAGAGACTAAAATGTGAGTTCGTACGTTTGGGACTACTCTCTACAGTCACTTGTCAATGACTGATGAAACATACGAACGTACATTTTAGTCTTCGAGTAAATTGATACTACTTATACCATACCTTCACTGAGACTATGAAGAACCTTTTTTTCAATTTACAATAAGACGTCTGAATTGCAAATCAGCACTAGAGAAAAATATTTGCAGGATGTTGCTAATGGATATGCCAATATAAAAATGCTTAGTGTGTTCTTTACACATAACCAAAGCATGTGCATTTGGTAAACAGGCCAGAGAAACCGTGTTACAAGTTTCTTGGATATAACAGTTCATTCCGCAAGTGGCAAGCCAACATACTGCATAGTACATTAACCTGATTTGGTGACAGCAAACTTTAAACTTCGAAAAGTCCACGGGCTTCAGACGTAGTGCAGTAATGGGGAATTTGAATCTACCGTATATCCTCGTATTTAGACCCACACACCTATTGTACAACTGTTTATATCTGGTGTATACGATCTACACTCAAGTCAAAAGAGTTACCGGTAAGCTATTATAACAGATAGCTGTAGCATTAACGCCAAACTTGACTTGCAAGTTGTAAAACTACAGATAGATGTCAGAATGTATGCAATTTGAAATTAAATAGAAATTAGTATTAAAATACAATAAGTACTGAAGAAGGACAGAAGACACATTACAACTGCATACAAATTATGACAAACAAAGACATCTCAAACACCATACAGACTGGTTGGTGTGCACAGGGTGGAAACATCCAGCTATGTATTCAGATGAAGACATTTAGATGGCAGTCACTTTTAGGTTATCACGAGTCCTCAGAGGGCACAGCCCATATACTTGAGTTTTGAAAATGGCAACCCATTTATACTGTACTAAATGTATAGAAAAGACAGAGACTAGGTCAAAAGCTTGTTTTACTTGAAGCGTGGTCGTTTCATTTGTAAAGACATGGATGACAATTCTCTTTTTTTTTCTTAAGGCCGTAAGTTGGCAGATGGTAAAGGAATTCAAGGAAAGGGCCGGTTGACCAATGCGAGGATAGACTCATTTCAAATGTTTTATGGGAAAGCTGTCGAGGAGGCTGTAAACCCTTTTGGTGCTCTACTTTAATGAGGGCCTTCTCATGTCGATGAAGAAGGTTATGGGTGGGTTGGGGTTACATTCTGGTAAGCATTCTGAGGTGTGCCTGTCTCATCTTGACAACCAGAGAGCAGTAACTAGACTGTACAAGGGGCAAGAAGCTGACAAGAACAAGAGGAGAGAAGGGCGTTCCACCAAACTGAAGCAGTTAGATGCGTTTCAAAAATCTGAAGGTAGCCAATACGTGTCCAGACAGTTTCACTCAAAGCTTCCAAGTGTGCATTAATTCCTAACCTGTCAGCAACCAATGAAAGATCACCGCAAAGGTAGTTGCGATCAGCCTGTGTAGAATCATTTGCTTCACCTGAGGTTAGTCCTTAAGCAGTAATAGCATGATGAACTGTAATATGAACGTAAGTGATGCTGCTCTAATTAAAATTTTGAGCACCCTACTGCCTCCCTCAAAGGTCTTGTAATGAAGTCCTGTACAGAAGAGTCGATGAACGAGGTGGCAAATGCTTTAAAGGAGCAAGAGGGATCGGAAGAAGTTTTCACTTTTCCTTCAGACCCGAATAATTACTTCTGCATGTCTGGTCCTAGATAAGTTGTGGGTGTATCAAAAAGCTGGACATTCTGATGTTGTGGCAGGCATGCAGGATAAAGCATCAATAAATGGATCGGTCCCACCAGAAGCAAGTACGACAGACACGTTTCCACTAACTATTGATTCTTTTACGATATATAATCTTCTTTCCTCAAGTTTTAACTTAAAGAATTGAGATGTTATGTCATTAACTAGTAAACCTACTTTTTTAAATCAAAGACCAAACAGTGTTCAAGGTGGTTGCAACCATACTTTTGTCATTCACAGTGGATGTAACCATTCTTTTGACATGAAAGCAGTTTGATTAAGACCATAAAGCAAACACGATAAAAAGTGTAATCGACACACCATTCTAAAAACTTATGAGGACATTTCCTTTGGAAATATTTCCTTTGGTAATTACGGTGCAGTCCCTCCCTATATCGCATCCTAATTATGCTGACGTAAACTGCTTTCCATGATCAAACTGCATATTGTCTTTAATGTAATCTATAGAGGTGATATCTTGGCTTGAAAAGAATTGACAGTTTGCCATTGCTTTGCTTCGTACACAGGCTCAACACATTTTCAGAAAGCACTAGTCAGATAAGATCACATTTGATCAAGCCTGCTACCAACACTAGAAGTGCATTCCTCAGCCGATGAGACATTCTCAGTGCACAATGTTTCTGGGGCTCTGCTACTGTAATAAAATTCAAGCAGATGCACTTATATTTCCCAAGTATTTTAGGTCGCATTTAGGTAACTTTGAGTCTTCGCTGTTTTTAACAAGGTAACATTTAGGCAACTTACCCAACAATAGGTAAGCATTAGGTCACAATTACCTAATCCAGGTAACTTACCTACTTAGGGTCTGGGTATTCTTAGAAGCTAGAGTTTAATATGTGTAACTGTGTAACTGTCCATTACAAAGGGAGATGTTCGGTTCAGAAAACTGAATTTCAGTTTATAATTTTTAGGGGCAGTCCAATGGATCTGCACCATGAAGAAAGCACCTATTATTAGTACTCAACTGATGCTTGCTTAATCTGTTGCTGAACATTTCATCTCCATAACATATTGTCGTGAACGTGTATTCTCTCGTTGTGTGGCGTCATGTGGTGTTGTCTTTGTTCGTCTCTGTGTGTGTGGTGTTGACATAGTGAGCCAGTGATAGGTCACGTGACTCTGGGCACGAGGGGGAATCGGGTAGTCTATGAAAGGGTGTGGAAAAAGATAGACGCTCTGGAGAGTGTAACTAGAAGCGCTCTTACAAGTGTGACACTGATGGCAAGCCCGGACAAGAAGTTGGGTAAGTTGGCTGTCTCTGAGGAATTATAGGCCGCGTTACTATAATATCAACGACACTCGAGGAAAGAAGGATTTTAGAACAATGTCTCCAAATATCTGTAATTAATGGAAGTCTTTGTCACAACTGCTCTTCAAATTTATACACAATCAATGACATGATACATGAATTAAAATATAATCAAAGACTGCAGCTATGTATCAGAAACGATGCGCCAACTTAGACATTACTTCTCAGCAATCTGAAAAAAAGAGGACAATACTCTCCTATAACCACAAGCTATTCACTCATCCATATTAGAATCCCTACAAGTACTAAAAGTCTTCAACCAGTGACATACCGTAGTATTTTGCCAAAGCCTGGAAGTTTAATACCAATGCAAAGTCCTAAGAAGGCAATGTCAGCAAATAAGACATTAAATCTTACTGAACATTCTTACTGTGCCTGTACTTCTGTATCAGAAAAAAATGAACCTTCTAAGAAATCTGTGACCACCTGTCAAGATCCAGTTGTCTCACTCTTAATAAGTTTGTGCAAAGGTGTAGAATCGAAAGAGCAACTGACCCCTGCAGAAAATTAGAAGAAGCTTCAAGTAGTTATTCTTAACGGCACCAAACATCAAATTGTGATTAGCACTGCAAGAAATACCATCGCTATCATCTGTTTTTTAAAGGGATCCTTGTATCAAGAGTAGGCTCTGAGTGAGGCACCTTTGGAAACAGGAAGGAAGGAGTGTCTTATTTATTTGCGAAGACGTACGATGATCTGAAGACCAAGTCGTGGGGTACTGCTGTACAAGAAATGTGCGATAAAGTGCCATTTGTTGACAACTCTCGTTAAGCATTCTATTGCCACCCAAGTTTCCAGGTACAGCTGACAAAGTCAAACATGCCATTCCTCGTCTTGTAATTATGTGGGCAATTGCTATACAAAACAGATTTGACTATCTTAGCAAAGTCAAACGTGCCATTCCTCGTCTTGCGGTCAATTGCTATACAAAACAGATTTTAATATCTTAGCAAGGTGAAGCATGTTCTGACTTTCACATTGGGTGATAGTATTGTTGAACAAAAGGTATTTAAATTACACACTACTTACATGGTTCATGGTCTACGGAATTTATGAACAGTGAAGACAAGCTAAATAAAAACCATTACCAAGTAATAGCTGTGATAAAAGCTTTCGACTGTTTGTTTCAATATTGACATATTACTTAGATTATGCCAATTGCCACCTTTATTAATGCTACTCACAAAATTGCAAAAAGGTGTTGTTGTTTAAAAATGCTATCAAATGTCAAACTGTTTATGCAAAATCTAGGCTTTTAACACTTTGCAATCGGTGTTTCATCTTTAAGCCAAATTCCATGTTTTTTTTCCTTTTTAATTGTGGTTTTTAAATTTCAGAAGCGGTGCACTGAGTTGGGCACACAACTCAATCAAAACTATTGAACTAACAGCATGCTTAAAGAAATTTGCATGGATGTGATTAAACTGTTACACTGCTGTCGAAGCATAACAGTTCAGATAAGAAGTAACTGACAAATTCAACAAATACCTCAGACTTGTCACACTTCCAGGTTTTAAAAACTATGGGACATCCATGTTTTCAAAACTTGACTTGGACCTCGGAGTTTGGCAACTAATTGTGCTGTGATAATGAGCCCAATCACTACTTGTGGGCTGCAGTCAAACTGTTCTTTAACCTATTTGTCTTACTTTGATATTTAAACTTGTTTTTTAAAGAGATGACATTTGAAAATAGTGCTACCATATTTCCAAAACAATGCTAACTTATTGGCTTAAAGTAACAAGACAGACAGTATGTCACTAATGAACAAGATTGGTCTGCCGTGATAGGATGAATACATTATGTTAATTGCACGAACTGCTAAAAAGCACATAAGAATATTGGAAAACATTATAACCACTACCAACGCAAGACCTGAATCAGAACCCATGGGCAAGAAAAACATAAAGAAGTCATATCTCTGACAATTTTCTTTAAAAATGAACAGGGCTATGATGACGTACTCCATTTCTAGGATTAAGCATAAAAATGAATGCCGCACAGAGTCGCCGCTTAGGAGAAAGTCTCCAATTTTCATACAACTCATCAGCTTTGACATTGACTAATTCAGCTTCAATAAAAATGCTAAACCATTCAGAAAAACAGCGTTTCACCAATGGACCAGATGGTGGTACATTATAGTTCATTTGAACGATTAATCTAGTAAACCCAGTAATTGTCATTAAGGCTGCTAGTATTCCCAATTTAGTACTTTTTAAGGAGTTCATTTATGAAGGCAATAATGCCATTTTGAAGAATTTGATACAAGGAACAAAGTATGTATCTGACCAGAACTGCAAAAGCTTTGTAATCTACAAAAGCTTGTGTCTGTATTCAACACAAACCGAGCTGGTTCATGACGTTACACACTCCCTGTTCAACAGACTTGTAAGTGGTCCAACGAGAATGAAAACAGCAAATTATGTTGGACACCGTTTAGTAGTTATAGGGTCACCTACTGTAAGAAGACTACTGTTCAGTCGAGATGAACCGAACAAATGTGTCTTTGAGTATAAGCGATTTGTTTTTGAAAACAAGTTGAACTGCACTGCAAATTACAAAGGTTCAAGCAGGCGATCAAACTCATTTGTTAGGGTCAGAAATAACAGGGCGGTCTTGCGTGTCCAGTTGAAGAGTTCACTGTCTGTTAAACAGTAGTTGTGGCTTGTATGGTCAGTGCAACTGTACTAAGGAATACGATGCTTTATGCAGCATGTTCAACATTGTAAACTCTGAAATGTTTAAGTGTGCAGAGTGTAACATTGTGTCAGATTTTATGAGTGAAGTTAGCGAATCATGGGCTGCATTGCCAGTTAAACAGAGACAGAAAACATTGAAATGTGCCAAGTTTGATAAGGATCGACAAGTGTTCTTGACTGACATGCCCAACATGACACAACTCCAGAGGATTTAGTTGAAATTAAATGTAAACTTAATATATTGCTAAATCTATGTGGAAGCATTATTGAAAACACACTCCTGTCCTGACCTGGCAGACATGGTTGTTTTGGTTATGCTACAACCATAACAGTGAGCGACTCAAAAGCTTCAGTTGTTAGCTATCGCTCCTGTGATGAAGGACCAGCTGTATTGCAGTTCCAGTAAAAAATCATGGGTTTTGTATGTTATCCGTGACATTGTTTTCAGTCATTTATCTACACATTTTGATGTGAAATGGCCGATTACGGCGGTTGGACGATACCGCAGTTGAGACATGAATTGAAGAAACGGAATGCGAAGCAGAGTGTACGAAACCACTAACTTATTACAAGGTCATTGTTGCCATCGACATTTCGGACGTGTCGCGTGTTCAGTCAACACAGAGAAGTGAACATTTC
The DNA here is from genome assembly GCA_002633005.1 of Phoronis australis. Classification (NCBI taxonomy): domain Eukaryota; kingdom Metazoa; phylum Phoronida; family Phoronidae; genus Phoronis; species Phoronis australis. The sequence goes on from NMRA01000101.1 coordinate 102,227, forward strand.
TTTTGTCGACAAACATCTAGAGTAAGTAAATAATGTTTGGCTCCGTAGCGTTCATTAAAAATAGTGAACTTTCACTAGGTGACGATTGCGAATTCAGAGGACCAGGAATCAATCGTGTACAAGTGACCCGGGGGAGGGAGTACTCCCATAGAAGGTCCGTACGGGAAGTGCTGCTGAGATGGGTGGGGTTTTCATGGCCAGATTCCCACCCCTGGACAAGTGATTCAAGTATATCCGTTTTTAATTATACATGGTTAGTCACAGCTACCTGTCATAGCTTAATTGCCCATTTGTTTGGCTGTATTCATCTGTGCCAGAAAAATGCTGAGAGCAAACACACCTCATTGACTTTTGATAATTTCATTTTACTGTTTCCAAAGTGTAATTATTGTTCCAGGCTGGAATCATATGATCACAACGAAGACTTTGGTAGAGCTGATACCTGAAACCACGTGTTACAAGTGTGATTTGCCGGATGATGTCTGAAGCCACGAGTTAGAAGTGTTATTTGCCATATGACACAATTTATCGAGACATCAATGCAGACTCAGCACTGCTAGAAATACCATCGTCGCTATCATCTGTTTTTTAAAGGGATCCTTGTATCAAGAGTAGGCTCTGAGTGAGGCACCTTTGGAAACAGGAAGGAAGGAGTGTCTTATTTATTTGCGAAGACGTACGATGATCTGAAGACCAAGTCGTGGGGTACTGTTGTGCAAGAAATGTGCGATAAAGTGCCACTTGTCGACAACTCTCGTTAAGCATTCTATTGCCACCCAAGTTTCCAGGTACAGCTGACAAAGTCAAACATGCCATTCCTCGTCTTGTAATTATGTGGGCAATTGCTATACAAAACAGATTTGACTATCTTAGCAAAGTCAAACGTGTTCCGACTTTGACATTGGGTGATAGTTTTGCTGATCAAAAGGTATTTAAATTACACAATATTAATATGTTTCATGGTCTACAGAATTTATGAAAAATGAGCACAAGCTAAATAAAAACCATTACCAAGTAATAGCTGTGATAAAAGCTTTGGATTGTTTGTTACAATATTGACATATTACTTAGATTATGCCAATTGCCACCTTTATTAATGCTACTCACAAAATAGCAAAAAGGTGTTGTTGTTTAAAAATGCTATCAAATGTCAAACTGTTTATGCAAAATCTAGGCTTTTAACACTTTGCAATCTGTGTTTCATCTTGAAGCCAAATTCCGTGATGTTTTTCCTTTTTAATTGTGGTTTTAAATTTCAGAAGCAGTGCACTGAGTTGGACACAAAAATCAATCAAAAGTATGATTGGAACTAACAGCATGCTTAAAGAAATTTGAATGGATGTGGTTGAACAGTAACACTGCTGTCGAAGCATAACAGTCCAGATAAGAAATAACTGACAAATTCAATAAATACCTCAAACTTCACATTTCCAGGTTTTAAAAACTATGGGACATCCATGTTTTCAAACTTGACTTTGACCTCGGAGTTTGGCAACTAATTATGCTGTGATAATGAGCCCATTCACTACTTGTGGGCTGCAGTCAAACTGTTCTTTAACCTACTTGTCTTACTTTGATATTTAAACTTGTTTTTTTAAAGAGATGACATTTGAAAATAGAGCTACCATATTTCCAAAACTATGCTAACATATTGGCTTAAATTAACAAGACAGACAGTATGTCACTAATGAACAAGATTGGTCTGCCATGATAGGATGAATACATTATTTCAATTGCACAAACTGCTAAAAAGCACATCAGATTATTGGAAAACATTACAACCACTACCAAGGCAAGATCTGAATCAGAACCCATGGGCAAGAAAAACATAAAGAGGTCATATCTCTTGACAGCGCTATGATGACGTACTCCATTTCTAGGATTAAGCATAAAAATGAATGCGCATAGTCGCCGCTTAGGAGAAAAAGTCTCCGATTTTCATACAATGCATCAGCTTTGACATTGACCAATTCAGCTTCAATAAAAATGCTAAAAGCATTCAGTTTCTGTTTCTGTTTCTGTGGTGACGTCAGAGGGTAGGCACCGGGATAGTCTCTGGCCCTCCTCCTTCCAGTATCGCACGTTATGTAAATTTGGAGATGCAACCAAGTTCGTGCTGGTTACACACTCTTCGATCTTTTCCCCTGATGCGAGTTTTTGCTGCATCTCCGTATTGCCATCGTCGCTCTATGAGGCACTTTGTTGCCAGTACACAGCCTCTCCCTCACCAAGACTTCTATGTTTTACCTCTCCGGGGTAACACACATAAACTGGATACCCTAGTGGCTCCAGGCTAATTGCATGGAGGATCTTGGAGCAGGTTGGAGCCCTAAAGGTGCAGTGTGCATGAACCACCGGCATGTGGACACGCTCTGGCACTCACCATTCCAACCCCCAGCTATGGATTAAATAGTGTTGGATGTCAGTAATCAACAGCGGAAGAAAGTTACATACAATACATTAACGGCGAAGGGCGTAGGAGGAGTCACACTCCCACCGGCCAGCTGACAATTTTCAAAAGGGCGTGAGCTGCCCGCCCGGCAGAAATGCACCGAGAAGTAGCGGCTTTTGGTGATCAGGTTATAACCTCTCTTTATGGCCGTAAACCGAGAGGGCCATGCGTCGCGAGTGGTAGTGGGAGAGACTATTCAGTTTCATTGGGAGGTTCTGCTCACTCTAAATTAGGCAGCTCCTGGTCAGTAAGGATCCTCCCCGGCCCGTCTGTAACCACGACTGAGCCATCAGGGTTATTTAGGACGTTAAACTTGCGGCTTACGTTATCAGGACAGCGCAGTAATAAATACCCAGCGACTGGATTCCAGATCGCACAACCATTCAGAAAAACAATGTTTCACCAATGGGCCAGATGGTGGTACATTATACAGTTCATTTGAATGATTAATCTAGAAAAGCCAGTAATTGTCATTAAGGCTGCTAGCATTCCACATTTAGTACTTTTTAACGAAATCATTTATGAAGGCAATAATGCCTTTTTGAAGAATTTGATACAAGGAACACAGTATGTATCTGACCAGAACTGCAAAAGCTTTGTAATCTACAAAAGCTTGTGCCTGTATTAGACACAAACCGAGCTGGTTCATGACATTACAGACTCCCTGTTCAACAGACTTGTAAGTGGTCCAACGAGAATGAAAACAGCAAATTATGTTGGACGCTGTTTAGTAGTTATAAGGTCACCTACTGTAAGAAGACTACTGTTCAGTCGAGATGAACCCAACAAATGTGTCTTTGAGTATAAGCGATTTGTTTTTGAAAACAAGTTGAACTGCACTGCAAATTACAAAGGTTCAAGCAGGCGATCGGACTCGTTTGTTAGAGTCAGAAATAATGGGACTGTCTTGCGTGTCGAGTTGAAGAGTTTACTGTCTCACAGTAGTTGTGGATTGTATGGTCAGTGCAACTGTACTACGGAATACGATGCTTTATGCAGCATGTTCAACATTGTAGACTCTGAAGTGTGCAGAGTACAACATTGTTCAGATTTTATGAGTGAAGTTACTGAATCAGGGGCAGCATTGGCAGTTAAACGAAGCCAGATAATTGGGAAATGTGTCAAGTGTGTTAAGTGCTTTTGATTGACATCCCCAACATGATAGAACTTGAGTGGTCTTAATTGAAATTATATGTACACTTGTTGTAATGCTAGATCTATATTGGAAGCATTATTGAAAATACACTCCTGTCCTGACGTGAAACCCATGGTTGTTTTGGTTATGCTATAACCAAAACAATTGAAATCTGTTCTCCAAGACAAAAACAATTTTCAAAAGTATGCTTTGCGTCACACTATTTTCTCAAAATGATAAATTTTGAACTATTTTTCTGAAAATGTGATGATGAAAATTGTTACTCACTCTCTCAAAGGCTTATTATCAGTTAAAGACTCACAAAATATTGGCTTACAATGTTATCTGTTCAACTGCTAATTGCTACTCTTGAGCTGAACACGTTAAAGTGAGTCACTGACATGCCTGCCAACTACTTAACACTTTAAAATTCATAGTTTTCACTAGTGTTAACTACATCATTGGATGTACTATTTGATAGACAATAAAAGATGTGAATCGAGTCAATGACTAAAAAAAGAGTCTATAGCCCCCCCNCCCCCCCCCCCCCCCAGCACCCATGCGGTGTGCTACCCATAAATACATAGGAACCAGTTTGGTGCTGAAAGAGGTATGTCGTTTGCAGAGAACGGTGTCTGCTAAAGAGCACTGTAAAGGGAATGAGTTTAAAACCTTTTAGTTGTACATTGCTCTTTTAGCATTGAATGGTATTCTGCCTGATGTATATGTAAACCAAATGTTTTTGCTGGTATGGTTATCACACAAGCTTTTGGGAACTTCGGTGTCTTTCAGTGACATTTGAAAGTCCAAGGCAATATTGGACAATTTTTGTCTGAAAACAAAAGGGTTATATGGATAAGAGAAGTGCACATTTAATGTGTATCAACTTTCTAATTTGGTTTGTTTGTGAACCACTGTGGTCTATTTCCACAATCTTGTTTGAAGGCAATAATGCCCTTTTGAAGAATTTGGTGCAAGGAACTCAATAGGTATCTGATCAGAACTGCAAAAGCTTTGTAATCCATAAAAGTTCATGCTTGTATTTGAAGCAAATTAAGCTGGTTCATGATGCTAGACTCCCTGTTCAACATTTGTGTAAGTTGTCAAACTAGAATGAAAACTGCAAATGATGTTGGGTACAGTCTAGTGGTATTTAGACCACCTACTGTAAGAATTATACTCTTCCATTACTGTTCAGTAGAGATGAACCCAACAAATGTGTCTACTGAATATAAGCGATTTGTTTTTGAAAACAAATTGTACTGCACAGCAAAGTAAAAGGTTCAAGCAGGTGATCAGACTCATCTGTTAGAGCCAGAGATAATGGGACTGTCTTGCGTGTCCAATTAAAGAGTTTACTGCCTGTTAAACTAAACAGTAGTTGTGGCTTGTATGGTCAGTGTAACTGTACTACAGAAAGCACGATGTACAATATTGTAGACTCTGAAGTGTTTAAGTGTGCAGAGTAGAACATTGTGTCAATTTTTATGAGTGAACTTACCACATCACGGGTTGCAGTGGCAGTTAAAACGAGCCAGATTATTGGGAAATGCCTCAAGGTTGTGAAAGGTCGACAAGTGTTCTTGAGTAACATACCGAAAATGACAGAACTTGAACAGTTTTAGTTAAAACTAAATGCACAGTTGTTGCAAACATTACGTGAAAGAACATGTAAGTGACCATTTTAGATCTACAACTACTGAAATAATCGTAAAAACACCTAGGGAACAAGTGGCTACACAAAAGCATGTAAATTTGAGTGCAGGTTATCAGACACAGGAGACAAAGAGTTATGAATGTAGCCCCGTAAATTTGAGTGTAGGTGTCGAGACACCGGAGCCATAGAGACATGAATGTAGCTCTGTTACTCAGGTATATGGTTATAACGAGTCATAAGTGGGGAAGTTGAACCCTATTACTATAGAATTTAATCCGGGTGTTCATTATGGTCCTTCTTCGTCTGTTGTTGCGCCAGAGTCAAACTTTGCAACACAAGAGATTATCAAAGTTATAGAAAAGTTTGACCTTAAGTGTCTTTCTCAACCCGAACCAACTGTTTTTTGACGCGAATCCTATTAACTATCCAGACCAGAAAAGTTGTTTCAATGCGTTGATTGACAGCTGTAATATTTCCCAATTGGAGAAAATGCATTATCTCAAAAAATATTGTCTGGTAAAGCCAACAAGGCTGTTAGTGGCTTTGCATACTAGATCAGTGTGATAGTATATGATAGATGGCGCCACAGTCCGTTACGATGATTTGTCGTCTCAGCGTTTCCTATTCAATCTGTGGATCTGTATAGTGGTATGTTGGTGCATGGAAGTGGTCTGTATTGATGAATGAATAAATAAAGACTCCCTCACCCTATACGCAACAAGCTTTCAATTAGAACGTGATGTTGGAAATTTCTTGGTCTTAACTGTCCAGGGGAATAATATGTAAGGATTACACAGCCAATTTCCACGAGCAACAGAGAATGAATAGGATATTATCCGTGTCTGCCAACATTGAATGTTTCTGCTGCAAGCCAGTGTGTTTATTTGCCTTTATTGTCTACCTCTTTGGACAGGCAACGACCACTTTAGGTATATTCCAAATCAGCATCAACATGCTGTCAACCAAGTGAAAATTTTAAGACGAGTAACCTCGCTGTGATTTATTTTTTTTGTTTTTGATATATAATTAATATAGAACAAAATCCAGACCAGTACCTTACATTATTCCTTCTTGGCCATGCTAAATATCATAGTTTATATCATCAAAGTAATGCTTTCCTCACATGACAAATTAGGTATTATTCCTTATTGGCCATGCTAAATATCATAGTTTATATCATCAAAGTAATGCTTTCCTCAGATGGCAAATAATTAGGTTCTTGCTGCAAACAAATTGAACTATAAGTTTATATTTCTGTGTAAAAAAAGAAAGTTTTTCATTGACTGTTTTGATGAATTCCCTACTCAGATCTTAGTTCAGGAACAATAGTTCAACCACGTTAAGGCAAGCACAATAACCAGTGAATTCAGCCTTTATGTTAAAAGCAGTACCCTGCCTATCTTAATAATTTATTCCACCTCAGTGGGATATAAAGTGATAATCATATTATAGCTTATGTGGATTTTTGGGGTCAACTAGTCTCCAATGTGTGTAAAAAGACCAGATGAACACATCATAGAGGTCGGATCTGTCCAAAACTTGTCATCGTCTGTCATGAGCTTCATAGGAACACACATGCCAAATTTTAATAAGATCCTGCAAGGTGTTTAGGATATACAGCAGCAGACGCTGAATCTCACACAGAGAAGACTACAATATGAACTCGCATATAAAAATGAGAGCGCATAAAAATAAAATCTTATAGGTGGTCCTGAACCCCGAGATCTGAGTGTCCATATGACTGTGGAGCAGGTCAAACAGAACACCAAGTAATCATTGAATGCCCTCTTATTCAAAATACAAGATCTACTTTCCCATGACGACGTTCACATTAGCCAGGCATGTGCATCATTAACAGACATTCAAAAGGTCATTGTACTTTAGTGAAAATGTTAAAGCATTTTACACGCTGAATCCCACGCTCGGCGTGAACACAGAATCGTGCAATGTTCTGAGTCTAGAAGTGAATTTAGCAGTACCCATTTATTTGTGGATTAAGGGAAATTAATAGTAAAATGTGATCAAATGGATACCTACTACAGTGACTGCCATCCTTACATCAAAAATGGGATGAGATGTATTTTCAAGATACACAATGTCAATTTGCATAAAAAAGGTGTGTCCTAAGAGTGACTGAATACCAACACATGAATACGCAAGTTTTCACAAGATTGACATTAATGACCTATCTGATATAATTCGGCTGTCAGCAAGCTTCACTGATCTTCACAAAATTCGCTTCTTCCACCTTCTTTCAACTTGAAAGTGCCCATAGTTCTGACATTGCATCATTGTTAGCACCAAACAATCCCTGTGGTTTCCTGAAGGTTACTGCGGGGTCTTCTTTTAACCGCTTCTTGCATTCCTTTTGAAACAGCTGAAAAAAATGTCAAGCTTTTTATGGATATCCAGGTAATACATTTAGCAACCAGCACAGGCATCACTGCGATTAACAAGAAGCCGAGCCAGTAAACAACCACTGGTGGTCCCAGAAGTGGCAAGTGAATTTGCAGAGCAGTTAGGCACTCTGTTGCTCCTGAGTGTGGAGTTCAGATAAATAAGATGCTTTACTTGAATATAAGTCTTTTTGCAAAAAGGCACGAAATACGTTTCTGGTGCTTAGTTTGAAATATTATCTCAGCTATTTTCGAAATGGTAAAGAGATGGGATCTAAATTTTGGTTCGCGCTTGCGTTGCGTCATAATTGGTGCTACTGAGTACTTGGAAGCACATCGCGTTTTGAAAATGGTGCTTACCAAGGTCATAGTCAGTAACACTCTTTCATTCTGTACCACACAAGTTCATTTTATAGTTTTGAGAACACATGTTTACTGGGTTCCAAAGTTACAGACAAGCTTGGCGGGATCACATGAAATTGTTTGAATGGCCTTTATTTTTCCACACATGGCATACTAGGTAAATCGGCAAAGCAATTGCCCACATAGTGATTGGCTAACAATGGTTTAACCCAATAACTGAGCAACTGCCGACTTTCCGTACTGTCTGATGCTTGCCAATAGAGCTTTTAAGATTGCATAGGACCTTATTGATAAGTCCTCATACTTAGCATAAGCATAAATTCTGAAAGTACAAAGAATGTAGAATTTAACTTTTGACTTTTTTCCGATCTGCCATTATTGGTCACATTGGCATGACATTTCTCAGCAAAATTTAACAAAAACGAAAGGCACATTGATAAGAAAAATAAAAGTATCGATAATATGACCATCATACAATCATTCAATAAGAAATTTCACAATTGTTGCTAGTTTTCTAAAAAAAAATCATTCCTTATTCAAGTGACCTGATTTTCTATTCGGACTTTTGAGACCCTGGTATATATCATCTGTTACCCCGATCATGAATGTGACTTTTGAATTATGTTATATCTTACATAAAATAACACAAAAGTATCACGTTATATCTTCTATAAAATATCACAAAAATAGGCATCTTGGTACTAGTGTTCTACTTTAACTTGATCTTGTTAATATGTAAATTGTTATGAAACATGTAAATCAGAATACATCAGTTTACTGTGGATTCTTACCTCATCACTGGTAAGCTCTAGAAACTGTGAGATGTCTATTTCCGTCCGTGGAAGTCCTTCATCCATTCGCTTGGCATTTGCACTTACTGAGTAGTAGTAATGTGATTGCAAAGTCTGCAAGGATTATTATAACATTACAAAGGGACTAAGTACCAAGAGCTGTGCTGTATTAAGTTTTCAAGGCTTGTATTCAGACTCGGGCACCTATATGTGAAGTTGTGCCTAAACCCACCATCGGTGTTATTTAGACTCCTATTATGTGAATGTCCACCTATACCGTAACTTATAGGCTTTTGTTTAGACTGAACTGTGACAAGTTGCACCAAAATCCATATGACTGGACATGAAAAACTTAACAGTAAAACCGAGTAGCAAGTTTATAAACCAGCTGCGGAGAAAAATTGGACTCGTGTCTAACAAAATGGGACGATAGTCGGATGTAACATGGCTGCATTTAGAAAACCAGTGTTCTCCATTGAAGAACGGGTATCAACCTCGTTCTTAAAATGTGGTTACGTTAGGCTGACTATTGCCAAAATGGTAGATGCTGGTAGGCTTCCAATTTGACGTGACCTATTTAAATCAGAAATGCTGACACAAAACCCATCACTTTAAGACATGCACACAATCAAGTTCGAGCCACGTGCACCTAGAAGTGAAGAATTGCCACATGCGTCTTTGTGAGTAAGCCGTGAGCAAACATAAGTTTTCTGAAAAAACACCAATGGCCTAAATATCTGCATATACAGTACAGAATGGATAGCAAGATAGTGTAAAGCATTAGATAAACATGACAGTTGCATTTTAAATCCTGTGCCAGTTGTACACAGTGAACAGAAGTGTAATCTACCTTAAGCTCCCAAAGTGAGCTCTGTAAAGCATTGCACTTGGCTGGATCAGTCTCTGTCATGTCATAAGGGTCGTCAGATAAATCTGAAAGAGATGTTAAACTGAAAAATTAGGTGTTGCATCTGGCTAGATTAAAACATTGAATTTCAAAAGTTCAGTTGATCTGAATGGTATCAACTGAAACTTTTAAAATTTAGAACTCGGTGTTAGAGCCCATCACGACCGTAATTGCCAAATATCTGTAGAAATAGAATTTTGCTTTACATTAACCGGGTCATGCAATTATGCCTTGTTTTTAAAAAAATATCAAAAAGGTACATTCACAGTAAACGCACGACCAAATTTCCTTCAATAAAAATGTTCAAAATGAAATCTAAAAACACAGCTACAGTTTTCTAAATAACTTAATTTTCCTTTTATGCAACATTTGAATCTTACCTAAAACTTCAACAGGTTCTATTTGTGATATGCCCATGCAAAGTAAAGCATTAGTTGGATCCCACCAATCATTATTGACATACAATGTTCAGTAAACATGGACATATTTCTAAAGGGTTACACACAACCATAAACAAATAAAACATTCTCTATTTAGATACTAAGCTGACATCTGCCATGAGAGCCTAACTTGAAATGAACCTTGGAGTTCACTTAAAATCAGCAGAGCAAACTCAAGATGCAGAAGTGTTAAACCCAACCACATCTTCTCAATTCAGTAGCTGCCAATCACAGGAACAATCCACTCTGGTAGAGTGGTCACACAGAAAGTCGAAATACAAACCTTTGCTACTGTCTGGCCTGTCTAGCAGGACCTTACAGTTGGGATGTCGCATCAACAAGTTGTAAATGAATGGTATGATCACAGCCAGGCCAGTAGGTGGAGCTGTTAGGCCCAGCCGAGCCAGTCTCTTGACAAACGCGGCAACTAGGTAGGCTGGGAGCAAACTAAAACAAGGTGGGATTTAGTTAACACTGATTGCAATCAGACTGATGGTGACAATGTTTCAACTACTGGAAATGAAATGGCTACTGAATACTTTGTTAGTGTGATGAAACATCCAGTTGGCTAGATGACAGAGCTTACTGGTTCCCTTATTTGCATGACACAGTGCAACCTCAAAAATGCCATTGTTAAGTAAACACTGCCATAATAACGACGGCCATATCACTTTTGAACTGCAACCAAAAATCAAAGACGTGTGCAAGTTCAACACCAATGCGGTCACACTTTCATCAAGATGACAAGAATACTCTGCAAAAAGTCACGCAAGGGAGTTCCTTAACAGGAGAAGTAATGAGGTGTCGTTTTTATTTCATATTTCACCCAGTACTCACGTAGAAGACAGGAAGAGATCACAGAGATAGAAGAACCTGGCGCGGTACTTCACATGGAACACCGATGGTTCAAGCAGGGCATACAGCTTTGTGTAGAAATCAGGATAGTCCCTGAAATGAGATAAATAATACATACCAGTGGAAAGCAAAGATAACAAAGTCAAACCAAATCAGTAAACAAACCACAATCAGGATTCTACATTTCATGATCACAAACGCAGTACCTGGGCCTGAGATCTAATTTTAGTACTTGAAATCAAACTCGGAAATATTTTGACGTTTTATATTCCATTTTTGTGTGAACTCAAGATATGTGTCAACTATTGTGTGCTAAAGTACACTGAATGGTTTAGATGGACAACTGTCTACTCTTAGTATGCACTTGATGACCCCAGCATTATAGGTAGAACTTAGAATCTGTTGTCTAAATTTGAGTTTTTACTTGAAATCTTGAATTTTTACTAGAGTTTGAAACTGGAATCTAGTATTCTTTCACGAGGCTCTAAGTAAACGTTCACAAGGAAAATCTGATGCAATAGACACAGAACTATAGTCTGCAATGCTTTTTACAAAGAAAACTATTTTTATCTTGTTCGTTTAAACTTACAAATTATACTTGTTGACAAGGATGAACAGTCCATTCAGAGCCAGCAAACTGATTGCGCCACCTGAAAATTTGATTGAAAGATTGTCACGTAAAGTATGACTGACAACCAACATAATGGAAAGCAACAGATTAGTGACTGCAAGATATCACCCTATGATGGCAACACAGGACAAGAACCATTTCAAGTTTTTATAAGGATGACGGTTTGCACAGAAAGTTCCATCAGAGCTTTATTCGCAGGTCATGCCAGGTATTAATGAAACTGGTTGGCCTGCTATTTCCCACATTATACTCGTGCACCAGGCAGACATCGAACACTAGATGTGGTACCAAAGTGACAAAGCTTCTTTCACCATCATGACGGTACTGAGCAAGGAAAATACAGCAATAAAAGATTGGTCATACATGTTTTAATCGGCACTCAACTATTCTGACACGGCTTCACAAAGACTTGATCAAGATGTTAGTGACCAGAAGAGGATTTGTGTAGCAAAATCAACATATCTACATCATAACATTGTTCTGACACACATCACTCCTTCAGCAGCTGAGGGTTGGCAGCTGCACTGTAAGGGAACATGTAGCATCTGTTTGCAGTGGATGATGAACTGTATTAAACAACACTACCACACTATTCAAACAGATCTTCACTCACCCACATTATACGACTCGGTCAAGAAGTCACTGAGCAGTAGGGGATTGGTCATGTGTGGCATTAGTTTGTCATGTACTCCAACCAGCACCTTTCTATACATGGCAGTGGTTAGCCTATGAGACAGCAGTTTGAGCCACACCGTCGAGAATAGTCGCTTCAGTCCACGTGGAGCAGTGATCTTGAGTGCGATGCTTGCATCTGTCAAACGGTAATGACGGGCTTAAAGCAACATGGCCATGGTAGGCGAACTACTAAAACTGAGACATAGTTTCCGAAAAAGAAACGCTTGGTTACTGATTTAGGAAATTACAATTACTTTTTTTTTAAATCTAGAATCCAGTTAGGTTGGGGACAGTTTCCTGTTGAATTGTTACTTGGTTGTTCCCTAAATCAGTTTTATCTTATAATAATCATTACTAATTTTGCAACAAGAGAGAATACAAATGAAACATTTGAGTTAAAAGACCCTTCAGTACAGCCATTCTTTAATCAACAGATTTCAGTGACAGCTCGCAATAGGGAGCAGCATTACCTGGGGCCTTTGACAGGAAATTATTGAGAACATCACTATCACTAACTGTAGGCATGGTGATGGTCAGGAGAACAGTTAACATGTTGTTCAGGTATGACTGGGAGGGTTCCTGTAGAAGAAACATCGTACTTCAAAACACAAGTTCCTTGATAGGAAACATAATAGTCATTGTCATAACATCAGCATCAGCAGCAGTCGCAGCAGCAAATCAAAAGTTTCTAAAATCACTAAAAGGCTCTGAAGAATTCACTACCAGATTTTAAAATATCTCAAATGTGCAGAATGATCTCAAAATTGATTTTGAACTACAAATCACCAACACACATTACTAACATGTAGTGATTTTTTGTTTTTCATTTTGCATTGTTTGATTTTGAAAAAAAAATGTTAAGCCTGTCAAAATTTTGAATCACAAGAAATGTAAAGGTGTCATGTTTAGATTTTTGCTTCGCACATTGAACACTGAAGTAACAAGTTGCTTCTAGGTGGGAATTTTCTGCCTTTCTGGGTCTTAGATAAATTAACCCAGAGCTTAGTGCATACCTGTGTAGAATTGATACTTTCTAAGCAGAACTTGAGCATGTAATAACGCACATCGTCGAATTCCGAGTATTCCTGGAACCTCCCTACGAGACTTTCCATATCCCGGTCACATGACAGGAAACACTGAACAATGCTCTATGGAAATAATGCAAAAAAAGAAAATGGAAAACATTAAAACTGCTCATTTCATGCTAATACACCTAGGGTTTCTAACAAATTTAATGTCAATTAAAAACATCAATCAGATACCTACATAACAAATTAACTTAGTTACTATAAGCTATTCATTCCAATCCACTGTATGTCAATGTCAAAGTAAACTTTCACAGAAAACAAACACTACGCTGAGAAATATTCCCAAAAATACGGAAGTAGCAAACCTTAAAGAAGCTTGATGGAAAATAGAGATGTTTTGAGTCAATCATTTGGAGTGGATTGTGACCTTCCAGTGACACAAATTTCATCAAAGTACTCAGCGCCATTTCCTGTAAATGAATAATAAGATACTGAATCATCAGCATTAATTAAAATCAGTGATTTAATTTCTGAACCCATGGCAGGGGTTCATTCAGAATTTCACAAAATAGGTAGTCTGAAATGGGTTTCCCAATTTCTCAGACAATGATGCATGATGGTTGTTTTTATGACTGCCGTGGCGTTATAATGAGGCGTGCACTGTAGACATGGTTCTGCAGTAAAGATTTTTGTATCGGACATCATTTATAATTCAACTTTTTGTTATTGCAGTCGGGCCGATTACCTCTCTGAGCAGCTGGTGGAAAGTTAAAATACACACACTTATTCATTTTATTTGTGCATCCAACTGCCGAACAGAGTGTCCTAGCTGCGGTGTCAAAATTTCAGTCAGGGTGTCCATTTGGACGCCCTCAAAACCCTCTAGGTGAAGAAGGCCTGCACCCTCCCTTCACCCAATTCAACAGCCTTGACTTCCACACTAAAAATTAACTTACCTGTACAGGCGACTGGTGCCACATCATGAACTCCAGCAGCCTCTGTTTAGCTTCTGAGTACCTATCTCTCAGCCACACAGTGTATTGTTCATTCTTAGTCAGGTCTGCAGGAAACACGATATTTTCATTGATACTTCCAAAATGTGATGTATGAAAGTTAGCCCTGTGCATTTGCATAATGGGGCTACTCACCTACCTACTATGACACACTCATCTAATTGTGCGAACTCATATTTCAAGACAATTGCTCATTAAACAAACCTGTTGTGCCTTCCACCAAATTCATGACAGACCATGCCAATGTACTCAAAATAGGCAAATCTGGTAACAGAACCGATATTTTCACCATCAGTATTTAATTAATAAAAACAACAGCAGATTTAAAACGGCTTGACATGTTTCGTTGTCATTCATTTGAACACCATCATCAGAAGAAGAGAGAACACAATGGCCACCTAGCTAAGCCCAGCAACAAGTGATGAAACACAGACACAGTCAGTTACAGGGAGGGACAATAAGCTAGACCAACAATGACAACCTGTGGTGTGTCAGTTGCCTATTGAGATTGGGCTTGCACCAACTGATGTGTTAAGCCTCAGGAGTTTTAAGCTCCTTTGTTGTTTCTGTTTGGTCTATTGTAGCAAAGTCATTGAAAGAGCATTGCTGATAATGACTGGAGCTCTGCAGATGAACATTTACATGTGGACCTTTGTCAGAATTTAGATGTTCCCTGCATGGTCCTGGTTTTCAAATGGCGAACAGTTTTGCATATATTACTGAAGCCACATCAAGCAATGATAAATTTGTACACTACCCCGGACCGTAGACCCATAGGAATTTTGTCATTAGGGTTAAATAAATTCAACAGTTTTAGAGACTTGAATGTTAGTACAATTCTTAAGTAATCATTCACCAATTTGTTGAGATTTCGTTGAGCAATCTTGGCGTAAAACCCAATATAGGGTACTAGTATTTTAAAGTACTTGTAGTTAGTTTTGCCTACAGGATGAATATCAACTGGGTTATGTTGGAGTCTTGCTTTCAGTACCCTGTTGACTAATTCTAGGGGATAGCCATTCTTAAGCAAATTCGTTGCAAGTTCTTTGATATTAGATTCAAATCCTGCCCAAGAGTTGTAAATGCGATATGCCCTGTCTATTAGTTTTAATGAGACCCACTTTATAAACAAAGGATTTGAAGCTATGAAAACAAGTGTACAGTCTTGTGTAGGTCTTCTTATGAAATACTGATGTTACCACTGAGGTACCCTCACTCTCCACTAAAACTGAGTGTGTCTGTATTTCATCACTTGTTGCTGGGCCTAGCTAGGTGACCACTATGTTCTCTCCTCTTTTGATGATGGAGTTTAAATAAACGACACTGAAACATGTCAAGCCATTTTAAATCCGCTGTTGTTTTTATTTCTGCTACTTGCTATCATGGATATCAGTATTTGACCAGTATTTTTTATTACTACCAATATGTACAAGTACTCAAGTACTCGAGAGGAGCCCTGGTTATAACCTAGTAAAACAAATCAAATGCACAATCACAAAGGTGAAATGTAATTAAAATAATTAATGCGAAATGTAACAAATTAGTCTAAGACATATACAACTATGACAACACGTAAGCCATATCTGCACGGGAGACCGTTGTCACGGAGTTACTGACACAGAGCCACCCGATAGGGAAAGTGTGTGACTGTAAAGACTACTGTCATGAAGCAAGTTGGCGGCCATTCTTGACACTGGTTTGAGAGGAAGAGCAAGTCGCTCTAAATCAAATGCTCCACTGTCAACTAAACGTCTAAACAAACTGGGGAAAGGCAGAAGGGACCAACTCTGTTACAGTTGCACAATAGCGTAACTATATATTGGTAACCCACTGGCATTCCACATAGTTTAGGTGTTCCCTTATTGTTTATGCAAGAATGCACAATCTTCGTATAAATGACAGGTGCTGATCTAGTTCGCAATATAGTGTTGTGTAAAAGTTACTTAAGTGGAGCAAGTCGTGCATGACAACTCGTAACGTGTTTTGTTTCCCATGCAAAATCAGCTATACACGAATCAAATAGCAATTTTGAGTACCTGCTGTCTTATCATCTTCAGGTGGTTTCTCAAGGAATAACAAGTCTGACTTGAGCAATGATGTGAAGATCTTGTGAAAGGCTTTAACACACCCAATGGCAACCTGACTATCATCTGTCTATAACAAAAAGCCACACAAAAAGAAAATTGTTCTTCAACAGGCAATGCTTCCTACCCAAGAAGTAAACATGGAAAGTCACTAACATGGGATGATAACCTGGTATGAAGCAATTTGAATTTCATTTCACGTTTTCAAGAAGACAAATCCTAGAGAAAGCGATGACATTTTGACATTCCTTCTTCTGGTCCAGTGAGAAAGTCGACCAACTCGTCAACTTGTGACGTGTGTTAAGATAAAACAGCAACGCCAAAAGAAACAACATCTCCAACACACAGCGTGAGGAGATGTGGGGGCATTTTTAAGCCAGCGTTGAACTTGGATGAGCGAACATTCCACATTCCAGTAATTTTTATGTAGTTGCCAGAAAAATGAACTCTCCTTGCCTTACGATAGGTGTTGCATTCTTGCAGAGGGGTCTAGTATTAGATTACGTCATGATTTTATTACTGTCAAGGTACACATACATCCTGAGTTTCAACTGGCCATCACTGCTGTGAATAAAGGTCTAATTATTCAGTGAAAACTGGTTCCCGTAGCCATTTTGAAGAGGGGCCCATTTCCTTAATTTTTACCAATATTGCTATTAAGAATACCTCCACTCGCTCCAATATTGACAAGACAGAATCAAAGAATACAGCGTAGAGCAGACAATTTCATCCTAAATGACCATTCCAGATACTCCTCTGTTTTGTCTATGCTTACCACTCTCAAATGGTCCACTCTTCAAAAAGACGTGCTCAAAAAAGACGTGCTCAAAATAAACTGTCCTTTATGTACAAGACTGTAAAACTACATAACCTGGTTGCCATTCCCCAAACATATACCTTCTATCCCTGGCCCTACATATTTCTAGATCACGGAATTGCCACACTCTTACTTTTGAGAGAACATACATTCACACTGCATACTATGCAAACTCTCAATATGGAATCTAATAAAAAACTGTATCCTTCCAAGATATGTAACAGACAAAATCGACACACATATAGATTACATGTGTTCTCCTTGTATTTAAAAAAATACATATAAAGCACTTACAGCTCTCAGAGAAACATTCTACAATTTGTTATACATGTCCTAATTGAAGAAACCGCGATCACCTGCCTAACATCTTAGTCATATGCTTTTCTAACCATTTGATGTGAACGTAGGTAGGTATTTATTATCTTGTCTCGATGTCGTCTGTCTATATTCGTCTCGGTGTTTATGGTGGACTGGATGTAGAACATAAATTGTATCACATGACTGGGGAACTGCTGGACCAGGGGATTCTCTTGCGTGACGTCCTTCCTGTGAGAAGGACGTCTTCTCAGCATGTATCAAAGTCAGAAAACAAGTAAAGGAATGGACAAGGGTGAGTAGCACCGTTGAACCTTCTAGCCACAAATTACAACATTTGGCGTAGTTGGCAGGATCTGTAATCCCACCCAGTGGTAACCGAGACCTGCCACCTCTATCTACCAAGCGTTCTAGTGAGGCATCATCGTATTCACCTCTGCCTCACTATTGCAACCCAACTACACCGAAGCCAGGAGATCTGATTTGTCAAGTCTGCAGTTTCTCAGTTGGAGAGGGCCATTTGTGGTCCCACCCTTTGACAAATCATCTGCAGGCGGTTTTTGATGTAGACTCAATGTGCCGCCTTTCATCAAATGAGGTGCAACATGCCCGCTTCGAAGTGCTAAAATCCCTCTTCTGGCAAATTGAAGAACAAGTGATGAATACCTATGAGGATCTCCTCGACCTCGCGGGACTTGCTGTCCGCAGCGTCGCCAAGCTGCCCCGTGTGACTCTAGAAGATGAATTACATCTTATGATTTCATGCCGGGTACTGGAGTGACTGATGCCAGTAGCCCCTTTGTCACTCTGCGGGAGACTGCTCAGTGCTCAACCCTGGGCCGTGTATGCACTGGTTCGTGGTGCTGCACCTAGTGGCACGCGTGCCAGAACCCAACTATTCGGTGTGGGCCCTCTCATTCGACTGTGGTCCGAAACACATGCAGTCAGCAGCTCCGCCGTTTGTTAGTCAATCAACACCGTCTTCCACCCCGAAGACGTACGCAAGTGCTGTTCGAGCACCGCTCAAGTCTCCTGTGATCCCACCACTTAATGAGCATACATCATCTCAAGCGTTAGAGTCGGCTATTGACTCCCATTGCAGGCTCGCTTTGTGGAGGACCTACTTCGAGACTTCGCAAACCTTACCCATCGCCATCGAAGTGTGAGGGACAACACTCTGGTGTTTTAAATCCGTTCAGCCTCCCCTGGCTCCCACTATGACTGGGGCTTCCGAACCTTGTTCAACATCCTTGCAGACCATCTTCCGTCAACCAAGAGGATTCACCTGCACACATTTACTGGAGATGCCAACGCCGTGGTGCACTTTTGCTGACAGTTCTCGAACTGCTATTTCGGGCTCTTCGGCAATTGTAACACCTTCACATGATGACAAGCAGGTGCTTTGCAAAAGGTAAAAGAAGATCGTCTCCTTTTGGAAACCGACGCTCCACATTTGTCGCTGAAGGTTCATTCTAATTATACACAATTCGTGGGGGAGGTGGCTGAGGTAGTAGCTAAACATCGCGGCGCAACAGTCTCGCACATCCTTTGCCAGATCACTAGGAATCCCAGCCGGCTCTACGGGCTGTAGACTCATAGACTGTGGATTCATCTTTCTTGTTTATTTGTTTTCAGTAGCATAGCTTTGTTTTGTAGCTTGTTTTTAGTAGTTCACGTTGGAGTAGCAAAGAGCTACCATGTGCTACCTTTGACACTCGTCTAAAAATCTGTTGTTGTTTTTCAGTCAGGTCAAAGTTTGAAAGCTGATCCAGGGATACTCGTTCGAGGGTAGGTCTGCTCAGTTTCACCCAGCTATTAAAATCCAAGCTATGCTACCTTACTGTTGCCTGTTTTGTCGAGTTGTGCTGTTCTTATTCTGTTTTGTTATTTGTTGTGTGGTGTGTTAAGTTGATAAATTCATTTTTCTTGTTATTCTAGTTGTTATAGTTAAAGTACAACACCTGTCACTTTTTAGTATTTCATTTTTTTTTGTTCCAATTTTTTGCCAAGTATTGGCTCAGTTTTTCTCAAGTTTTCTAATCTAAGTTTAGTACCCCCAGTCACTTTGTTATTTTATATAGTATAGTTTGCCAGACACCATGGTTTTTGAATTTGTACTAACTTGTCTCATTTATCGGGGCTGTTAGTCCACTAACTGTTATTTAGGTAGGGAGGGAGAAGTAGTTTGTTTTTAGTTTCTTTTTCATATTCACTCATCAGTTTTTTCCAATTAGTTTGTTTAGCAATTTTAGGGAGGGGAGGAGTGTTGTGAACGTAGGTAGGTATTTGTTGACTTGTCTTGATGTCGTCTGTCTTTGTTCGTCTGAGTGTTCATGGTGGACCGGATGTAGAACATAGATTGTATCACATGACTGGGGAACTGCTGGACCTGGCGTGAGTTCAGTAGACGCTAGGACCTACGCTAGAACCTAACTAAAACCTAGTCAAAGTCACGTGATCTCATTTAAAATACACGGCAATATCTCATGTAATCTCGCGACGCCTTGCTTTTTAGCGAGGTCCTAGCGTTACTGAACGGGAGGCTGGGCTTTCTCTAGGCTGTCGTCCCAAAGTCAGAAGACAAGTAAAGGAATGGACAAGGGTGAGTTGCAGACCTTCTAGTCACATTGGTCTCCTTGTATCAATAGTCTGTTTTATTCTTAGTAAAATACATTAATTTACATTTTAAATAAATTTGCATTGTATCTTATTGTGACTTGGAATAGTCACTGTCTGTGTACATACATGTGTTTCTGTATATTAGCTTGCGTGCAGTAATTTGTAGAGTTCAGAGGGGACAGCGGGAAGCTGAATTGAGGTAAGCCATTCAAGACTTATTCAAGTAGTTTTAGTAATACTAGCATCGTACTTAAAACTCGCAGGAGACAAGACGTATCCTACGGCTACACAGTCCTTACAGACTCGTATCTCGCATCATTAGTTCTTCAAGTGGTTTTGCTGTGTCAGGGACCAGTGTTTATCCAGTTGGGTAAGCTGACTTATAGTATGTAAGAATAAAGTGGTAAGGGTGGCTCACAACATCTCTCTCTTTCTTTCGTCCCATCTACTAATACCGGTAAGTATTTTACTCGTCTGAGTCGTCTCTGCCCGCAACATGCCATCTGGCATCTCATCAGATACAACAGAGATGTTCACAGGTCACATCTTGAACATCAACCTTACTCAGTAAACAAAGCACTAACACACACATTGTTTTGTTGTTATTTTCACAGTTTTGCACAGTTCAATTTATCACTAACATGCGCCAACATGGATCGGTATTTCGATCGTTTGTTGAAAACTGGAAGAAGTCAGAAGAGAAGACCCATTTTGACTGGACAAGTTCGCCAGTTCAGTTTGCAAGTACAAGTTCGTGAGTGGAAAACTTACCTCGCTTACTGAAAGGATATCTATAAGACAGTTAGAATGCTTTTTGTCATTTAAAAAGTTTTTGGTAAGCTGCTTTAATCGAGTCAATAACTGTTTACTTTTAGTTTTCGAGACCACATTCTCAACGGGCATAGCCATGCTTCTTTTTGAACCAATCACACACTCCGACTTATTTACCGCGTGGCCCACAGATAATCAGAGCATGCGCATACCACAAGCCGTAATATTCCGCCATTTTTTTGGCGCAGCGGTTTGGGTGTTGGATGTGAACTGAAATTTCCTTGCAAAATCAAGAATATTTCTTTATTTGTTTTTATTGAATGTGTCAAAATGTGGTGATCATCTCCTTAGCTCGAGGGATTGAGGCTTTGAAGCAATGGATGGGTAGATTTTAGTGCTGATATTTGCGGCTCGAAATCGGTAAGTGCGCGAGTGAAAATTTCCTATTGTGCAAATGGCGCACCTCGAGTTCGATGCATGGCCTAGTTTCTTGCATTAGTCACCCTGTCAGCAGGGAGCCGGTAAGATCTATTTTCGGAAAAATGCAGTGTCCGATTTGGCGAGCAGTAGACAATCCAATAGGTAGTTGTCATATTCTATTTTAATTTTAATCTATTGTGTACGCCGGAAGGTTTTGTGCAACTTTCGGTGCTCTGTTGAGACCAGGCAATTACATCGCCCTCGATGCCGCAGGCATTCAGGGGCGATAGCACATCCCCACAAAAATTAGGAATTTCAAAGTACAGGAAATAAAATCAAAGGAAACAGGCATATATGCACATGGATTTATAATTGACACATTAGTCTGGAAACTATTCAGTTAAGATAATTTGAACAAATCGTTGAAATTCTGTCCCAGTTTGTTTTGAGTTTGTCTTACTGGGTGCCATTTTGAGGAAGTTAATTGAAATCACGCATGTTGACGAGTAAAAAGTCCAAGGGACACAAATGATACAAATTTCACCTGATACCCGTCCCATGCTATTTTGCAACTGTTACATACCAGTCTCTTGCTAGCCTAACTTGTGTGACTGAGTTGAAATACTTTGTGGTTATCGTGCGTGCGAGGTGAAAAAGTTAACGGTGACCAAAAAGTGGAGTTGGAATTCTTTGCCAAAGTCACCTTAATTTTTGTAACTAAGTTTCATAGAAGATATGTGTATAAGTAGAAAGGACCTCTCAAGAAAGTAAGCACTTTTTAAGTGATAGTTTTAAGTGTGGAATGTTATTTTTGATGAGGTGAAAACTCTTAATCGCTGACCGGATTTGGCCTACTGCCCGTTTAAAATATACGAGACGAAATTCATACAGAAAGCGTGTTGCCTAAGCTGAGACCATTGACTGAACGTCAAAACGCAGCTAGTAAACGATGTGAGTATAAATTAGTAATTTCAGTAAACTTCGTTTTGTTAGTTTGCCAAAACGGTATTTAAGGTCCTCTGCATCAACCTCTAGCACGTTCACCTGAATTTAGTTTTTGCTTCCCTGATATTCGCTTGATGCCAACCTATTTTACCTAGTCCTAGCCAGTGTGGCTGTCTGGAGATGGACTATCGCGTGTTGGGCTCCAAGTAATTGTGTACAGTATGACGACATTAACCTACACACATGATTTTGGTATTCAATTCCTTGCAACGTTGTCTACCCTAAAATACATGAAAATGTTCCCTACCGTGTTGTTGCCCTGATTTTGCATGCAACCCTGCTGATGGTTAGATCTACATGTTCATATAAGTTTCATGATGAAGTGACGAGAACAACTGCCCAGGCTGTGTGAAATTTTTGGGTCTAACGGAGCTTAACACGTAGTGGTACCTAGGCAACATTATAGCGAAGAATTCCAACTCCACTTTTTTGGTCATCGTACTATCACCCCTGTATGTCTGTGGCATTTATGGCGATATAATTGCCTAAGTGGTACTTAGCTGTACTTTGACTATAGTTTTCATACAGCTAGTTCGCTGGCTAATACCTATCTTGTTCATTATGCCGCTTTTAAGTGTCTAAAAGTATCTCAAGTTTTATTAACAAAAATTGGCCATTTTTACAGTATTTCACATATTTCTAGCAGAATACCTTATCTTCATTCTCAGGTAACTGCAAATACGAAATATATACCATGTGGTGATTTAGCTGAACCACCTTGGTACTGCACAACCGCATGGAAATTTGTTTACTACTTAATCTCTTGACATGAGAAATTAGTAGACAAGTGACTTCAACTGAAAGTTTCTTAGCTCCACGGACATGAGTATGACTACAAACGTTCCCATGACCAGTGTGTCATGTCCTCTTAACACGCGTTTCTTGTTCTAACTTGTGGCATATTTTCGTTTTTGGGATGCCCCACAGAAAAGTGAAAATAGTCACAGAGGTCATATATTAAGTTGTCACAACCAGTGCAATCGCAACACCACGGCATAAACCACCATGATCACTGCTAATATTGGGTGATTTTTCATGTTAAACTCAATGGAAAGTTACTAATGCTGTGGTTGGTTGTCCTGATTATATGTAGTATCCATCGACTGATAAATGCTCGTAGCTCGAGTTCAGCTAATTATCATAAAATCAGATGTTTGTGGGTGTTCAGTGCTTGGAATTTTCTTGTTTTAAAGGAATATCCTATTATTTGATTTCTAGTTTACTCTTTTTTCGTCATGTTTTCACTTTATTCATGCAAAAACGTTTATTTCAATTAAATTGTACAACACAAAAAATATTTCTATTACGCAAGGCTGTTTTGTGGAACGATACATCATCTGGAATAATTTCTGGGGTTTTTTTTTGCAATTTGTTATTCCAAGCCCTGGTGTTATAAGTTGAGAGCTGGTCGATTGGTGGGGTTGTTTTTACATGTTTTTGACATGACGTAGGTGATTTTAAGCACAATCTGATGTGTGCTATTTTCCTACTCTCCCCCTTTGTAACAAGGAAAAGTTGGTCGCATATTTCAAAAAGCACGCTTAGGACATGTCATATGTTTTGTGTGGTCTGTGACTTCATTGGAGACAACTTCACCGAAGCTAAATTTCCATGAGAATTTTGGTTTGCCTCTAGAAAATCACTCAAAACTTCCAACGAAGTGCAACCAATTGTGGCAGTTTGTGCGCAGTCTACTGAATAAAAAACAGTGAATTGAAGAATTGGTGAATACAGATGTTGGTCAGCTGATAGTGCTCAGCTTGATGGTGGTCAGTGTTAATGCACAAACTTGCAGAATTACGCTCTGTCTACATTCTCTTGTGCATGTAATCATATTAGCTTGAGGACTACGTTCAGCATAACATTAGTTTACAAATGTGACTACCGTATATGTCAGAGCCGTTATATTGTGAACAATGACCAGTGTCAGACCCAGATTTTGAGAGCAAGGTAATCACTTATGAACGATTTCATGACACGTTTTTTGTTGTTTTTTTTTTTACAGGTCTGCCTTGCATGATGAGTCAGCAAGGTCGACCAACATTGAGACCAGGGGAACAGGGGGACTTCAGCCAGTCGTCTCCTTCTTCAGCGGTCCACCAGAGTCCTTTACAGCAGTATCTTCTTAGTGGCGGTCAGTCATTGAGGCCAACCACAGTAGGTATGTGCCCTACAAGTTGTAACTGCATTACATTTGCACCGTTCACATGCAGTGTATTACCGTTGTGACACTACTTGTCTTAGAAGGCAATACCATGACTGTGGTAATTTGTGTTTCATTTTCGCACTAGCGCAGAACACTGGAGTTGTTAGCAAACATCCATCTGACAGGGAAAATAACTTTCAAAAGCAGCTACTACCACTGCTAACACCTTAAAAACAAATAAACAATGTTTGTTAGTAACAGACTCCCAACTTGTACCACAGAACCCACCCAATTAAACTCTTAACTGACACTGACAGTGTTATTGGCCACAGTGTCAGAGAAGAATCCTGATCTGCTAGCTGTTCAAACGTGGTCTGCTTGAGACTGCAGCTGACAGGAGTGCTCAGCAAGTTTTGTCAGTGAAAACACACTTTCCTGTAGGTTTCCATGCTCCACAGCGTGACTTTTCATAATTCTTCTCTTTTGAGAAGTAGATGAACAGAAGCTGTTAATTAGTTTTGGGTTTTCAATACGCGAGAGTGAAAAAAGTAAAACTGGTTCTAGCACCCCTGTATGTGGCACTTTCTGTATGGAGAAATCAGTTTGACGTTTCCGGTGGTGGTGGCATCGCGATTAAAGGTCAGTGGGTATAAAGATAATATTGAGCAATTTTTATGCGCCCACATATTTATATGTGGACGCATTATGCCGTCATCTCTGTCCGTCCGGCGTCCGCGGCTCTATCTCCAAAACCCTTTGACATACGTTCATGAAATTTGGCACATATGTTCCATTCATGAATGGGACGGCATGTGCGAACTTTCGGACGGATCCGACTACCGGTGTGCCCCCTAGTGGCAATTTTAGTTTTTTACGCTTACCTTTGTATCTTCAAAAGTCCTGAACGGATTTTCATGAAATTTGGTATGTAGGCACCTAGTAGTGAGATGACGCTATCCTGCCGTTTTCGGATGGATTCGACATAGTTTGCGCCACCTAGTGGCCATTTTTACTGTTTTCGAGTCTGTTTTTTTGCGTCCACCCCTCTATCAACCAAACCGCTCAAAGGATGATTGTGAAAATTGGCGTGTATGTGCTTACTATAAGGAAGACAGCTGACAATGATTTTCAGACGATTTGGACCACTGTGGCGCCTCCTAGTGGCAGTTTTGTTTTTTTGCGCCCATGGCTGTATCTCCCAAACCGTTTGCAGGATCTTTACTAAATTTAGCAAGTGTATTTATGTGATGTTGACAACGGACGATGACGACTTTAGGATGATTCTGATTACCGGTATGCCTCTAGTGGCAATTTTAGTATTTGCCTCTAGTGGCAATTTTAGTATTTTACATTGACCTCTGTATTTTCATAGGTCTTCAGGTGTATACTTTGTGTTACTTCGTGACTGAAGGAAAAGTTCCAAGTAGAAATTTGTTTCTGGCATTCTAATGCTGTGCTAATCTCGTATGTTGGTAAATTTGTTTTTAATTCTATGTTTCTGTGGTGCTTTAAGCAACTGGTGTATAGGATGTGCTTGTATTATGAAGATTACTCACATTTTGCCCCTAGCCTATTGAGGAGACAAGGACCGTGCCTTTCCATTTTGCAAAGTATGCCCTCTACTGGCCACTTTATGGTACCAATAAACAACCCTAGAAGGATACCGTATGCGGTGCAATTGTGGGCGCATTTCAACGCTCCGCGTTGCTCTTGTTTAATGTTTTTGATTGGAGAATGAGGTCGATTGGCCCCAATTTCGAGGGATTGAGGGTGCTATATTTAGTAACACCACCTGTTGCCTTCATCTCGCCTTCTGGGTAATTTTCAATTACTTGAACTCTACCTCTTTGTGTCCTTAGGTCATGCTATAGATGCCACGCCTGCTTACCAGAAACCAGTGCAGGCGCCACCTACGAGTCCAACTGCTGTGGGTCGGATGTACACAGTGTCACCTGGGTTTACTCCTGTTGGTGTTTACCAACAAGGCATTGCCTCGCAGAGCCCTGCTGTTGTCAGTCAGCTGCAGAGGCAGTTGAGCAACCCAGGTTAGGTTCTTGTTCATGAAGCCATAAATTGGCTTCCGTTAAAAAGTTCAGATTTCGGTTGAGGGAACATACCGAAGGGTGCATTTTTTGACACTCTGTGATCTCCTCTGTGACTGGTCACCATGGCAGAAATCTTTTACAACGAAATTAGATTTGCAATGTATGTTATGATGAAAATTTTTTTCTGAATTCATTCATATTATCAGAAATCTGTGGTGTAGAAATTGATACACCCGGCAGTCATCGCTATGCTAGTACATGAAAATCGCATTTAAGTTGCCAAATTGGTGACTTGCGTATAAGTCAATACTTTTTCACAGTACCAAATGTAACAATTTAAGCAAGGTCTCTTGTACTTGGAAATTTGGGGCTTCTAATTTTGACGGGGTTTGTTGGTCAACTGCTAGTTTTACAAGGCAATTCCTTACTGATATTTATCATTGCCTTTTTGCTAAATATAATGGTACATTTACTATTGCAGTCATTGGTGGAATGTATGTGTACACAGACAAGAACACCACACAGCCTCCGCCACCCGCCTATCCTAACCCTCCAGTAGTGTCCGGGGCCACCATACACCATCGCGGTCAGAGCCCATCTGGAGGGCTCATGCCTCTGGCCAATCCTTCACACAGCTTAACCATGACAACACCTCAGCGACGACTCAGTGGTGGAGTCAACGTGGCTTCGCGTACACCACTTACAACGTCGACAACAGGCTATATACCAAGTAATCCGGTGGCACCTAGTCCAAAAAAATCTGAGCGGCCTCGAAAACGACAACGAGTTGAGGAAAAGCCACCGGCAAATGAAAAAGTGGCCAGTCTCAGGAAACTTATCTGCGATGCTAAACTGAAGCAGGTTGCAGATCTGAAAGAAAATTACATAGACAACTTGACAGAGTTGTACTTTCTGCAACTGGGACTAAACTTGGTCGACTTCCACACATGGAAGAAGCGGCCTACACCACAACTTGTTGCTTTCCTGCAGTCAGGAAAACTGGACAGTGATGAGGAAGAGATTAGGTCACAAGAGAAAAGGATTGGAGAGGACGGCAAAGCACAAGCAAGTGGACTAAGTAGTCTTGCTACTTCTTTGCAGGTTGCCACATCCCAAGGGCTGCACGCATCAACCTCAGGTACTTAGGGGTTGTGGGAAGTAACAATTCAGTTAGAGTACTGTGTATTAATGCAGTGCTTTATGGGTGTTTTTTCGTCACTTTATTACTGGTAAGTTAATTAGCATTATTTTGAGAATCTTCACACAAGTCCAGGTAACAATAGTTTGATCAAAAAGCGTCATTTCCATTGTGATAGTTACATGAAGAGTTGCTCAATTTGCACAAGAATTGTCTTAGTATTGGGATCATTGACTGCAATTTGAATTTCAGTCATTTGTGTCTATGACAAATTAATAGGCTTTGCTGTGGTAACTCACCAATTTGGTACCAAAATAATTGCATTACCCTTTGTTTTTTATGGTCTTCCAGCATTGCTGTGAATGCCTACAATTTTTCAAAATATTTCATCTTGATAAGCTATGGTAGAGAACTTGAATATGGTAAATAAATAACTTGTGGCTAGATATCTATGAAAAACTGAGATGATAAAATTCCACCTTTCCATCGTGTTGTGTCCTGAATTGGTGAGATTTCTGCGTAAAAGTGATTGCCTTGTACATTTCAGATGGCAGCAGCTCAGTATCCCAACCTCCACCGTATGGCATAGCCAGCAGTGTCAATGTAAAGACTGAACCACCTGAGTTGAAGACGTCCACACCAGCTCTTGCTGCTGCATTAAGGTGGGAAATGTTGTCAATATGTTAATACGTGTACACGTCATACTTGAGGTTATGTAGACCTCATTGATAAGCCTGTGTATTTAACCATATACCTCAAAACTGTAGTCTGATTTTAAGTGCTGTCAAAGTATGTATGTGTTTTCTGAAAGGTGAATTTTGTTTTTGACTATATCAGTCTGCCGTGAATTGGGCCGCGTGGCCATGTGCTTTTAGTAGAACTTAGCAGAACAACAGTATTAATAACATGATACAAATGATATGAATGCTCAATATCGGTGTTACAGTTTTCTTAATTATCAATTCGTTTCCGTTTTATGTTTTTTTTTTTCATGAAAGTTTGGCTGCTGGCGTTTTGTTGGCTTTGCAATTACGCTGCATCAAGTGGTAGTTCCATTTTCACAAATTACGAAATTATGGAATTCATCTTCACCAACTTATATTGTGTCTTGGTTATGTGACAAAAGCAAAGTTGATGGAACTCAAACGTGCAGAAAGCTGTGGCAGTTGAGATGTGACAAATTGTGACTTGCCATTGAGTCCATTCTCTGAACTCCAATCCATGCGTTTTCATCATTGTTTTTTTATCGTACTCTCAGCTCCTCCTCAAGTCTTGCTTCATTGAAAGGCAAGTCCCCTCTGTCACCGGGCAGTATCCAGCGATTGCACACGCGTCAACATTCCATCTCTGCGGTCTATGACAGTACGGTTGGATCACAGGAGGCAATCATGGAAAGAGCAAAACAGGTGGGTTGATTGTATTAGTTCCTCAGATGATATTACTTTTTTCTGTTATGTAACTGCTCTCATAGCTGCACTCGAGGTGATGTGATGAAAACGTGAAGAGACGGGGGGGTCTTCGAATTGACCGTGTTGAAGCACTATTGGTTATGTTTGGCTGCTGTGAAATTCCTGCTTTTTCTAGACCAGCCTTGTGCTTATATCGTGTACTGAGAATTAGTATTCAGACTACTGTTTGTAAAATGGGGTTGCTGCTCCATGATCAATATTGTTGCATTGGACAGTGTTGGCCACTAACTCATTCTGTACTTACCCGAATCTTGGGCAAGTTCAATTACATTGTGGCTATATCAAGGCATGACTGCTTCCAGGTACGATTACACTGTATCCTTCCTGGCAATGAACCATGTAACATATTTCACTTAGTCCCTCTCTAACTGTGCGGTGCCGAGTCACAGTCAAGTTATAGACTTCATCTGCTCACTGTGTCACAACTGTTTCTTTACAGGAAGCCCAGGTAATGCAGAAAGTTGCTGAGCTACGAAAGCAGGGCCGTTGGTCGTCACGGCGACTACCCAAGGTACAGGAGCCACCACGGAACAAGGCGCACTGGGACTACCTTCTGGAAGAGATGCAGTGGCTGGCCGCTGACTTTGCCCAGGAGCGCAAGTGGAAGAAGGCTGGTTGCCGTAAGGTGTGTGGTATGAGGGGCTGGAGGGTTATGTTGACTGGGTCAATGGAGGGGTTTCAGAAAGCAAAGTGTTGCCACTGGCTAAAAGGGGTGCAGTGGCTGTTTGTGACATGCAGTGGCTGTTGGTGACCTGCGACTAAAATTAAAGTGAGTGATTGTATCATAGGGAGATTGAGTATGGATACCATCAGGCAGTGCTGGTGTGCGGTGTGATTGTTGGCCAGTCAACCTGACAGCAATGTATGCACACAGAACCTGTACTTTTGTGTTACAGTACAATAGCATCCATTTTTGACCTTTTTTATAGATTGCCCGCATGATAACGCGTTACCACCAAGAACAAGCTGAGAAAGTAAAGAAAGCTGAGAAAGAGGAAGCGAACAAATTGAAGAGGACGGCCAGTGCTATGGCTAAGATGGTCAAGGAGTTTTGGCAGCAGATTGAAAAAGTATGTATAGTGCTTACTCAGTACCATACTACAATGGCTTCATCTGTGTGGTGGTAAATGACTTTCATAGAAGGCGTAAACACTAATCATTGGTATCTGGTGCATAGTGAAAACCATTGACAGTGATGAGGTAAGAATCTGGATAATATTTAGGTGCCGTGGCAAATGGTCCCGTTTTGTTTTACACCCCCCCCCTCCCCTCAAGAATTTTAGTTAGGATTTTTGACAGTTTCTCAGCAGTTGAGTTGAAGCTGTTGAAGGTCCCCAAGATTTTTAGTTAGGATTTTTGACAGTTTCTCAGCAGTTGAGTTGAAGCTGTTGAAGATCCCCAAGAATTTTAGTTAGGATTTTTGACAGTTTCTCAGCAGTTGAGTTGAAGCTGTTGAAGATTATCCATGTTCTCTTAGTGCTTGTAGAATGTGAAAGCTGCAAATGTGGCTGAAGTATGGCAGTACACAAGGATGGACAGCCTCGTTAAGTTACTTATCTCCCAATAGGTTGTGCAATACAAGCAGCAAAGTCGGTTGGACGAGAAGAGGAAGAAGGCTCTTGACCTTCATCTCAACTTTATCGTGGACCAGACAGAAAAGTACTCCACATGGCTGACAGAGGGGCTGTCCAAAAGCCAGGCTCCTAGTGTCTCGTCATCGGTACTGACCAGTCCCCGCTCTAGTATCGTCGAAGATGGTGAGTTGAGCTGGGACAATACATTATAAATAAGTCTAGATTTTCCGTATTTATATGATTCTGAGAGTGGAGTTTGTGCATATTATGGTTAATCTGGTAGATACTTTACTTGTGAGATTTGATGTAACACAAAATATGAACAAGTCTCCTGTTTCACGAAGTACCATTCTTAGATGTGCATGTAGTTTCACCCTATCACATCCTTGAGAAGTCAACCCGTATTTCTCTTGGCTACCAAGTAGGGTAAGATCAGCATCCTTTTAAAAACCCACACAGTGTCGACCCCATACAGTGTTGTGGATCCTGTCGAAGGAAACATTTGATTACTGTGAAATTTTGTGTCATCTTGTCATGAGTGAGTGGTAACTAATATGTGGTTTGTGTTGTTCTAATAGATAACGACTTTGAGCCTGAAATGAGTGAGGCCAGCGATGATGAAGAAACCATACAGAGAGAGGAGGAAGAAGCAGGGCTGTCTGAGGTGAGTAGCCAGCAGTAGTTGTAGCATTCAGCTAGTACAAGGAAGGTCAATAATTTGATGTATTAAAACTATTCCAGCAATACGGGATTGGGAATGTGCAGATGGTGCCTGAATATCCAAGTGATTGCCCAAATACAGAATACTAAATCCTACCCTTGGTAATACTCCTGTTATTTAGAGTTTCCTCAGTTTCACAAAAAGTGTGGTGAAGGTTCAAGATTGTGATGGTAAAAAAATGTAAAGCAACTTATCTGGGTACTCTGTGTCGACGTTTCTCTGCATTTGTGCTTGTTCAATTCCTGCCTTAGAAGTGTTAACCTATCACTGCACTAGTAATACCATTGGAGCCACATCCGCTTAGGCGAGGACATTTCTGTTGTTCTTAGAACCTTTGAAGTGTGGCTAAAATTGACACAGGCCCTTATCCATTTCAGACTGAGCTGGCATGGCACAGTGGCTCGTTACATGTATACATGAAATAAAAACATTGTTTGTAAAAAGTTGGGCAGTACTTCTTTACTCATTACGTTTGTGGAAGGCACACACACATTTATAGTCATGCGTTATATGTGGCTGTTCAATATCAATATGTTATTAAAGTTGTAGTTTGTCATATTTTCTTACAATACTATATCTTTGTGAATTTCGCACGTTACTGTTTGATTTCCTATAGGAGCACACTAGGCTGGAGCTAGAAGCGCTTCAACAGGAGAGTGAAATTCCTTTGGAGGATCTGATACAAAGTTTACCTCCAGAGATTCTTGATGAGCCAACTGGTGATCTCGATGAAAGTGGAAATACGGAGGCAAGTCTTACAGATTAAAAATTCTGTTACCATTATGATTGCCAAATACTGGCTTCCTGACCTTGAATGGTTTCTGTGGTGTATTTGGTGAACCCTTGATGTGAAATAGGTCAGTAACATCTTTAATAGCAAATTTAATATGATTTCATGGCTATTGCTGAAAGACTGAAGTATTCTACATGGGTTGGGTGTTGGATTTCATATACAGTAGCTTATAGCCACTCGCGCTTTGGTGCACTTTTTGCTAATGTAATGTGTATACCATTGATTTGTGGCTTAGAGTAATGCAAGCACTTACCCCGTCTTGAACTCTGTGTCAAGATGGAAAATCACTTGTTACATGCACATCACTTAAAATATTGTCTGATAGAGGGCTCAACCTGCAAGAACTAGAAAAAGTCGTGGCATGTTTGAAAGTTCAACATCTTAATTCAGTACGTCTGATTTATTGGGCGAGTTATACAGTAGAAAATACAACATTATCTACTAAATTGTGAGCGATTTCCTTGAAAGTCTCCTTTTGACAACACAGAAAATGAATTTGTGCTTTTTGGGTGTTTCCACAGTGGACATTATTACATTAAATGTTTTTTCACAAGATTAGTGATTGTTTCACCGTAGTGAGGATGTCTGTGCCAATATTATCTAGATAGAGCTGTAAGTGTAGTGGATATTGTGAATCCATGTTGGCCAAGTTCATTCTTGTAGTTGAATTGAGTCTTGTATGTTTCAGGAAAGTGAGGATGTTGAGTTTAAAGAAGAAGGTGATGTCGTTGATGACGAGGATACTGTTGATGAACAAGAAGAGCATGAACAAAATGTGGATCATGCAAAAGAGCTTTCAGACTTAGCCAAAGAAGGTAGCTTTGTCGTGTACAATCTGTGCTCATCTTGCTTTCTTGTATTTTCCTGACTTATGTGGGACACATTTTGCATTTGTCATTCAGTAAATAGTGCAAAATTTGCTTTAGAAATCATACTTTGCTGTTTTCGGTGAAAGTGTGTCTAGAAGGGAGTTAAATTAAGCTTTTTGTTTTGGAATAATTTCACTGCTAGCCCAACATGCAATCTCAGCTTGTTAAGTTATTGAATAAAAGCCTTTTCACAACACTGCTGTTACAGATGAGCACCTTTCTAGTGAATGTTTTATAAATAAGTTGTATACCAGTTGTTTACTGCCACACTTGTAGGTGAGTTGTCCATTGAGGAACTACTAAAGAAATACTCTGGTGCTTATGACAGTGACTTTGAAATGCCGTCAGAAGAGGAAGAGACAGGTTCTGAAGAGAGTGGCGATGATGAGGATGAAAGGGGTACTGAGGAGGGAGTGGAGGGTAGGTGTTAAGGGTTTGTTGCGGGGGGGACAAGTGTGATCCTACCATAGTGTATATTCAGTTTGCTTTAAACTAGCATTTTGTCAAGGAAGAGTACTTGTAGACTGGTCTTTACATGTTTGTTGTAGAGGTGAGTGGCTTCTAGGTATGTAAAGAACTGTCAGTTAAGTTGGGACCGTGCTCACTGCGTAGAAATACCCAGCTTGGTAAGACAACTTGTGCTTGGTCTCCAGCAATAACAAAGTGTTTGTCGTGTACAAGCTCTGAAATACATTGTAATTTTGGTGGAGGACCACTCTAGATCAGATTCATAAGTGAAAGTGTTGACTGGCAGGTTCAGCTTCTTGATGCAATGCTGGTTTATAGCAGCTTGAAAAAGAATGTTTGTCTTGGGGGTTTGTTTGAGGTGTTGGATGAAGCAAAGAGCACCTTTTGATTGGGTTTATCAGTGATCAGTTTTGGAAATTAAGGGTTTGCATTTTCCTTATGCTCCTTAATTTCTCAAAACATAGATGGTAGCTATGTTATAGAATTTAAAATGGTGGGTTATTTACTTGATGAAACTTGAGCTTTTAAGGTAAAAATAAGGAACAAAATTGCACTTGTCCACAGTGTTGTGCTCTAAGTTAGTGTTACTTTACCATTGTAGCGACTTAAGCCTTGGTGTGTCCTCTTGCAGCATGCTGTTTGTCATTAGTTGATTGATGCTGTCTATATCAACAGAGTCTATGACTGAAGAGTCTGCATCCGATGGTGAACGGGAAGATCTGGAGGAGGTGGGCATGGAGTATCTGATAGACCCTGCTAAAGAGGAGTCAGTCATGAAAGAACCACAGGTGAGTTGGTTGAGCTTTAGTGAACCTAGTGGGCTCTCCAAGGCACAGTTGGCCTCCGAATATAGAATTTTAATTTTGATGAAAACTATAAACATTGTGTCTGTATTCGCTCCTTTTCAAGCAAAAAAGTTGGTTTTTCATTTACACAGCTATACTTTTAAAAAAAAATTCCGGTTTCCTTGGACACTTTTTTTCGTTGACTACTCTTTACAATGAACGTGTAAACTCTAGCGTTGTTGTGAAAATAAAAGAATAAATGCACTTGTTGTAATTTATTTCAGTCAGAGGGTCCGAGTAAAGAAATAACGGACATTGCTGCCACAGCTCAAAGCCTCCAGCCAACAGGTTATACTCTCGAGACAACAACGGTAAGTATTATGTGTGCTGCTCAAATGAAGCCGTCCTTTTGCACACCTGTTTGAAAATATTTTTAAAAATAAATAAAATGTTCAGCTTTCGCAGTTGAGTCTGCGCAGCCGATGTTATTGAGTTAGACATCTGGCGCTTTCAAGGCTCGCATATCAACAAGGGTGGTAAAGGCATGTGCCCCAGAGACTGTTCCTCAAGCTGTCACTTCCATTGCTTGTCACCTACACCTCCTACTGGTTGGTCTAGCCACACGCTGTCATTGGTCTTAAACATCACCACTTTGCATTGTGTTTGGTGGCAAAATGATAGAATACTGAGTCTTATGTGATACGATGTTGGCTTTCGTAGAGTGAAAATGTAGATTTGGTGACTTCTTTCTGACCTGACTGTGAGGCAGCAGATTAAACATCCTCTGACAATTCAGATTAGGAATATTTTAAAACTTCTCTCTTGATAGCTGTGTTAACTGTCTAAAGTATGACAATAAGGACCACGGCAGGATTGTTCACATGTTGAGTTAGGCTCCTGTGCACTGCGCACCGAAATGAAAGGTTCCATATTTTGGTCATTGTTCCATAATTAGCAGACTACAAAAATGTCTTTATGCAGGTGAAGACGGCTGTTCCATTTTTGCTGAAGCACACTTTGCGCGAATACCAGCACGTTGGCCTTGACTGGTTGGCTACTCTGAACGACAGGAAGTTGAACGGTATCCTAGCCGACGAGATGGGTCTGGGCAAGACCATCCAGACAATAGCACTACTGGCTCACCTAGCATCCCATCATGGTAGGGCACTGGCTTCACTCTTGGATATTTACTGTACAAACAGTATACATTTGATTAATATTGTTCACACGATCAAGTTTTTCGGAAATTCAAAGATTTGTTAGATGCAGGGTTCCCAGCTGAAGATGATAAACATGCGTTTAATTTACCGTTTCCCGTTTTCCTTATGAACAAGTCAAAATTTCACTTCATGGGTAATTTAGTAGTGTCAAAGATAATCGATCCCATCCCACCTGGTTGTGTGGTGTGGTGGTTTGCACTTTATCTGATAGAAAATCTCTTTGGTTGCTTATTCATACGAGCCGGAAAGGCAGCTGTCTCGTTTGCCAGAGAGGTACATCTGAGCCATATCTGCAAAGTGTAGTTTCAATGTGGCCGTCTATCATGTCACCGCAATCGATGCTGACCTGTTTGCTTATACAGCATTCAAGCAAAATACGTCACTGGCAACATCTTATATTCTTCTGCATTACATTTGCCTCATTCTTGACTGGCTGTGATCCGCAGGTGTGTGGGGCCCCCACTTGATTGTGGTGCCAACCAGCGTGATGCTGAACTGGGAAATGGAGTTAAAGAAGTGGTGCCCAGCCTTCAAGATCCTCACCTACTATGGCAGTCAGAAGGAGCGCAAGCAGAAACGACAGGTGAGTTAGGGGCCACAAATAACACCTGTTGAGGTGCAGCTGGGCTTGTGTGATGCATTCAGTGGTAGATGTTGGAAACCCTATTCACATCCTTGAGAAGTGGACCCGTATTTCTCTTGGCTACCAAGTAGGGTAAGATCAGCATCCTTTTAAAAACCCACACAGTGTCGACTCCATACAGTGTTGTGGATCCTGTCGAAGGAAACATTTGATTGGCTCCAATTCATTCTAATATCATCATGTCAAATTCGTTGATTTAAACTGGTCAAAGAGTCATTGATTGTTTCTGCTAGAATGTGTTCGCTTGAGGGCCCTCTTGGAAAGCAGTGCTATCATTGAAGAGGCCACCCTCATTTTAAATATCACAAATAAATAAAAAATAAATGAATACTCTGATTAATGGATTGTTATTTTAATTGTTTATGATTTCCTCTACTTTGTTTATAAAATGTGCCACCAATGTTGTTTCACTGTACCTGTATATACTGACAGGGTTGGACCAAGACGAATGCCTTCCATGTATGCATCACCTCCTATAAGTTAGTTATCCAAGACCACCAGTCTTTCAGGAGGAAGAAGTGGAAGTACCTTGTGCTGGACGAGGTGAGATTGTGTGAGAACCACAACACGTCATTCTACCACTGTACGATATTTCATTCTCAGCCTTGATGCTAGATTCAAAGGCGTAAGGATAAAGTTTACTCCGTTTACCTTTGCCAGTGGATCAGTTTTGTGGCCACATTTTGTCCTTGTGAAAAGTTTTGTTTCTTTTGTAAGTTGCGCGGCCACGTGTGCACAGGCGAGTTGTTTACCCATCCGCGATCCCCTTTAGCTTGTGGCTGGAGAAAGTGACGAGAGCTTACGCCATATGGACTGGTGGCAACATGAAGAGTGTTTTGTTATATTCACGGTATGCCGGATTTAAGTCCAATTGTAGACATGGAAATGGTTTTACATAAACACTTAGCTTCCTGGATACCCTAATCACTTCACTTCAATTGATTCAGGCTCAGAACATCAAGAACTTCAAATCTCAACGCTGGCAGACCCTGCTCAACTTCTCATCCCAGCGCCGTCTCCTTCTCACTGGCACACCCCTTCAGAACAGTTTGATGGAGCTCTGGTCCCTCATGCACTTCCTGATGCCCAACGTGTTCCAGTCTCACCGGGAGTTCAAGGAATGGTTCGCCAACCCTCTGTCTGGTATGATTGAAGGCAGCCAGGAGTACAATGAGAATCTCATCAAACGACTTCACAAGGTGAATATATCCAAGTCTCATAATTTGGTTTAAGGGTTTTTGTAACTGTGTAATGAATTGGGAGTCGATTAAGCTGGTATTTATTCATTTGCCAACTAGTCTGTCAAGTTAACTATTAGCAGTACATTTTAGAGGTCCGTACTTCACAAAGTAACGCATTCAGAAGTCTGCATGCACTTATTTCAGATTATTCATTTAAGTAGTTCACTAATTCATATGTTCCTATAATTATTTGTGATTATTTGTAATTGCGTGCATAGGCCAGTTCTTGTAACTTGACGGCATGTACCTGATGCGTGTTTTCTCACTAGGTGCTACGTCCATTCCTGTTGCGGCGACTCAAACAAGATGTAGAGAAACAGATGCCTAAGAAGTACGAGCATGTGGTTATGTGTCGACTGTCTAAGAGGCAGCGCTTCCTCTACGATGACTTCATGTCACAGGCCAAGTAAGCTGCACTCGTTTACATGTGACTACTGTTCTGCCCACTCTTATAGGCTATCACTTCATTAGGCGTGTGTTTGAGAAAGGACGAAACAATCCAGATGTTCACATTCGAGAAAGTAGGATTACTTACTTTTTTCGAATGTACAGAAGAACCAGAAATGTTGTTCACTGTGAATATTCAGTTTCTGTACATTGAAATTCACACACATCCATGAAACGAAATGTGTCCAAAAATGTGATTTTGCTGATCCAGACTAGAGTCACTGATCTGTTAACTGCCGTGACTTGTCAGTGCTACAGATCCTGGTAAATGAATATCTCTGGTCTTATACCCTGTGTACTTATGTTATGGTGCCCAGTCACCTGACCAGATACATGCCATCAGAATGGCGTAATTCTTCTAAGTACTCGGAACGCAATTTTAT
>NMRA01000101.1:140601-178449 GCA_002633005.1 Phoronis australis
CATGTTAGCACTCTGGGGGAATTCTGGGGATACATAAAATTACAGTCATCCTTCACTTAAGGTAAGTTCGTCTAACTGTATAATTTTATGACCCAAACACGGTTTCTTTTTAATTACTCGGAATCCCATTTTATCACCTTATCATGGTTTTGCTTTGAAAAATGCATACGTGTATGAGATATTTTTACTCATATCGAAGCTTAGTTTCATTCTTGGCAGTGAAAACCAATTTTGTCGTAATAATTAGCCCTGTATTCCACTTAATTTTATTGCTGGTCATTGGTGGTTGGTATTTTGCTTGTTTCAGAACAAAAGAGACCCTTGCCACTGGACATTTCATGAGCGTCATTAACATCCTTATGCAGCTGCGCAAGGTGTGCAATCATCCAAATCTCTTTGACCCCCGACCAATCACCTCGCCATTCCAAGCAGAGGGCATCACGTACACCACGGCCTCGTTGGTGCTCAGAGCGCTAGATAAGGATCCATTAAAGGTGAGTCTGGGTTTTCTTGTTATGTTGATGTGGACATGTATGAAGTAATTGCTTATTTGCCACATTTTTAAAAGTCAGATTGTTTGATGCATCAGGGCTTTACGATGAACACGAAAGTGCTGATAAAAATAACCAGTTGTCTAGTCTATGTGTAGACTGTTTTGCTGCTATTCTGTCATTGGTCACTTTGTTTTGCTCATTGAATTGAAATTTTATACATTGAGCATGTGGTGGAATGAACGATGTCCTCATTGGTTATAATGAACATTTGAATGAGTGCTAAAAAGCCTACTAGTAGGTCAAAGACTATTGGAAATTTCTATTTCAGTTCATTCGACCCGAAGACTTTCATCCCAACTTATGTGAGCTTGAGTTGCACTTGCCCGCATTCGCTGCTCATCGTGTGCGAAAGCTGGCCACTCCACGGCCCCTCATTGAAGAGATTGACAATCATCCTGACACACCAGAGAGACCCCAGTCAGTAAACATGAAAAATTACTTCTATAAGCTGTCAACATCAGCATCTCAGGTATGATGAAATGGGTTGTCCAGCAAAATTAGAGCTCTGAAGTGGAGTGTTAAATTTCAAAAAAAAAAAAAAATCTGAATACATACTTGGTTTGGAGAAGACTCTGCAATGTGCTTTACAGATCGCTGAGTGCAGAAGCTCTGAAGAATGGTTGTGTTGATTGTTGTTTCATAACCCATCTGCCTAATGCCTTGAATGAGCTTTTCTGCAAAGTGTCTATATTGCTGGCTGTTTACCAAAGCTGTCCGGTCCACTTGCCTGTCAGACGTGACCACAGCCAGAGAGTAATCCGCCCACCATCTGCCTACAGTAACCCTTAACAGTGGTGTAGTTGGAGGGTACACTTTGACTGTTTCTGTGTGAGGAATTGTTGTTTTACTTGTGTCCATGGACATAGTCAGTGTAAGTTGTGTTATAGACTTTACTCAACAGCTGCTTCTAATGTTTGTCCTGCATCTTTTTCTCTCTTCAGCCGGGCTCGGGTCGACAGTCACCCTTCATACCTATTCAACAGCGTTCTGGCTCTCCACTAACTCAGTCACCGGTGGTGCGGTCTCCCATTTCATCAAGCACTCCCTCCCCCACATTACATCGTCAAGGTAGGCAGAACCTAACTACGTCCACTTGTTTCTGCAGTACTTTGGTGGGCCCTTCATTTAGAGACTGTTACATGGATGACATAATTCAAAGTAATTTATTACTAAAATACTACAACTAACTTTCATGCTGTGCTGTTGAAAATGGTTGTTGAATCCCACCAGCTTTTTATACAGTTAATACATATGTGTGCTGAATGTTCAGTGCCTTTCGTTATTGAACCTGTTCCAGAGTACTCTCTTCTGAATGACGAAGTTGATATAGAACAGAGTAATGTTCCATACATCAGCTTGCTATTTCGAAAAAAAAAATTCTTCGCTTACGGAGCGGAAGTATTGAATTCTTTCCAATAATTCAACATTCCAACTTCACTGACCAATTTACTTCAGTTGCTGCCATTTTGCTAGCCATTGCCTCACATGTGATTTT
Source organism: Phoronis australis (assembly GCA_002633005.1). NCBI lineage: Eukaryota > Metazoa > Phoronida > Phoronidae > Phoronis > Phoronis australis. The sequence continues at coordinate 142,651 of NMRA01000101.1, forward strand.
GTTTGTTCTTGCATGATAACATTTTTCCTTGCAATAACTTGATCTACAGAATGTTACCCAGGTCTCGCGTTGTCATGTGTGTCTTGAATGGTGCCAAGAACCTCATCCATCTGTGACTTGGGAACTTTTATACATTTAAGTTGTATTGTGTTGACCAGACACCGAATAAGTGACTATAGTTTACAGCTGTTGCATGTACCATTAAGTTGTATTGTGTTGGCTAAACCTAAGATAGTCGACTCTTTACAGCCATTAGTCAACAGTCTATCTTGATGCCTGTCAGTGTACAAGCCACTCAGGTCCACCAACTGCCTGGCTACACAAGGACACCTGGTGTAGTACAGAGGACTACAGGTCAGCAGCTGCCACGTACATCACCAGTTACTCTACCCAGAGCTACACTCACTCAGCATGGTTAGTTGGGCTTAACTCCTCAAGACCTAAAAGAAGCAGTGGTCATCGTATATGTAATATGTTTTGTTTGTTGGCTCATTGGGTACTAAGATTTCATCTGCTTTGTAAACTTTTTTTCATGTCCAGAACATGTTGCCAGTTTTATTCTAATAACTCAGTGCCATGAATAGCCAGTTTTGTTTTTCTGTTATGCTCAATTGATTGACATGGCAGTGCTATAGCAACTGGTAAAGTCGCTTGGTTCTGTGTCGTTTCCTTGCACTTTTGCTGGTGCCTGACTTAGACACTTGAACAGATATTTCACTTACTGTTGTACGAACCATAACCAATCTACTATCTTAAATATGCTATGTCTCATTAAAACCGTGAATGTTTAAAAATTTATAGCAAGCGTCACATTGTGTCTTCTTGGAGAACTGTGTGTGTACAAGTATAATCGGGAAAAGAAACTGCAACTTGTAAATAAATTTCGGTTTTAAAGAAAACAACACAACTGTCGCATTCAGAAACAAATGTGAACATATAGAAAACCCTGGAAATTCCAGATATGCATTCATTGTTTGATAGTGAAATGAACAAATAATTGTGCCTTGTTTCATTAGGGTTACAATGAGGTATTACCATTTTCATTTACATAAAAATAATCTCCCAAAAGGAGACTTAATGGTAACTGGTTCTCACATGATTTCCGGCACACTGGAAGACCCAGGGTTGTTTGTAGACTAGTACTTCATTTGCATATTCACAATTTAACGAGACGTGGCATCTTTAATCAAATGTCTGTTGTTGCATAGATAAAAATTAATAAGAAAATGAATGAGGCATGCCACAACGTTTTAGAAATTGTGATGAGTCTGATATGTCGCTTTCTTTGTGTTGTCTTTTAGTTTAATGACTGTTTTCTATCAGTTAATGAAGGCAATATTGAATTTGAAGAGATGATCATCACAACTCCTGTATGAGTGCTTTACTGATTGGCTGTCTCGACAGTTAAGATTACACAGTATTGTGTTTTCTTGTCACATTCTCATTGTCTTATTCTACCGTTCTTTTTTGTCGTTGTTCTTTATGTCCTGCAGCAGCGATAATATAGTCTGTGGTGATTCTAAACTCCACATATGATGACATTGTTTTACCTATCATCTGTATTTTAGGTGTAATATTGGGCTCATCATCGCCCTCAACAGGTGCTTCCTCTCAGCCAATCACGGTGCAGATTCAGCACACGCAGCAAGGTACTCGCCTCATGATCCCATCTGGCCAGATTTCCCAACTGCCTGGTACATAATACCCTTAACATTCTCTCTTCCTGCTGCTGCTTGTGTATAGGTTTTTGTACTCAGTAGCAACCAAAACTTGTACATTGCATGGCTGAAACTCTTATGCGGTGTGGTTAGACTGCTTGGTCCTCTATTGTGTACAGAAACCTTTCTTGCAGTGGCAGTGTTCAGTTGTGTTACATTGTCATCTGTTGTTTGTAAGTGACATAGTATTAGAGTGGCTGTAACTGTTACCAAATTCAGATTTTACTGCATTTCTCAGTTGTGGCAGTGTGTATTCATCTTGAGTGGTTTCATGCACTTGCACTGGCTTGTTCAAGATGGGATGTTTGTTTGGTTTGAATTGTGCTAACCTGTTGGCCTGGTACTATCTCCAATGTTCCTGCTAACTCTGTATATAGTCCAGACTAGAGTCACTGACCTGTTGAATGCCATGACTTGTCAGTGCTACAGATCCTGGTAAAGGAATGTCTCTGGTCTTTATACCCTGTGTACCTAACGTATGGTGCCCAGACACCTAACCAGATACATGTTTCCTATCCACGCACACGCGGGTGCAAGTTGCAGTATCTCTGGATGTCTGCCCTCATGTATACCAGACTGCTAGAGGGATGTTCGTGTTATTCAGTGAATGTTTCTATCAAGCACATTTGATGTCACCCAACAATTGTTGAATTGCTCCATCCCGTGTGCCCCCTAGAGGCATGTGCTCCCTTGTGGAAATTCTTTCTTGAAAGCTTGGTATGTTTTTGCCTAATTATGTAGGTTTGTCAGTCTGAGAAAAAAATAGCTGTGCCAGTCTAAGAATTGAGAACCCAGAATCTGTAGGAAGACTAGACAGACACTTAATATTAACTGGGAATTATTTGGTTTGACTATTTTATCTCTTAAGGTGTATTAGTCTGGTTTTAAGACCTTATATGAGATAATTGTGTTGAGAACATGTGTTGATATGTTCTTCATGTTACCTGTGTTGCGTTACAGGTTTGATACAGATAGTGCAGACCTCCAATGGTCAACAGATCCTCTCAGCTGCGCCACAGTTGGCTACCACCACCTCTACTACTAGTACAGCACAGACAGTATCAGCCAGTCAACAACACTCAACTACACCCTCGGTGGCGTCCACTACATTAGTACAGGCAGTCACGCCCGTGCAGAGGGCAGTGGTCTCTACTTCGCCCGCCACCTCGGCTGGTTATGTGGTTGCCATGGAAACTGGCGAGTCGCTATCGAGGTCATCACCGGTAGTAACATCACCTGTAACCTGCACGGTTGTGTCGAATGTGCTGTCATCTGTTGTCTCGGGTAAGTGCTACGTGTTGCGTTGGTAAAGTTTACTACGTTAGAGTTTCAATTGACTAAAATGTACCGTTTGATGTGTCACTATAGAACAATACCATGGAACATCATTGTGAATGGATTAAAATGATGCTTTTCATGCTACACTTTATTATACAGCTGTCAATGGCAAGCCACCAGCATTCGTGAAGCCATCCACAGCCTTGTCAGTGGGTGTGACACCAAGTGCCTCTCTACAGCCAACAACAGCTGCGCCAGCACCCCTGGTGGCCACTACTGTCTCTACAGAGGGCAGCACTGTCATGAGGCCTGTGGTACGGGTCTCACCCATGATGACACAAGCCATCACTACAACTGGTAAGTCATGCCTCTGGCATACTCGTCTATTGTATGTATGTATGTTGTCTGTTGGCTTGAGTGGGATGATGTTATTTGTTTCGGCTTTGTCTGATTAAATCTGCGGACAAGACTACATTATCTGACCACTGCCTTTTACTTGGGTAAACTTCTTGGCTGTTATAGGGCTGCCAAGTGTTAGGATTTAACTATAGTTTGTGTACTGTTAGGCATAGCACAGGCTTTTAAATGTAAGGGTTTCAGAGCATGTGTTCTGTAAAAATCAATTTGAAGTAAAAATGAGCAACACTTTTAAGAAAGATTGAAGAAGTTTTGGGCAGCAAATCCAGTAAATGACGGCAATAGTGTACAGAGGACTTTAGCACTCGGGATACTTGGATGTCCAGGGTGAACTGCTAGCACAAATGAGACAATGTTCAGTATAAGTAATCTCTTGTTGACTTGTGTGCCCCGTGTGAGTGTTCACATCCTTAATCTCCTGCTCATCCTCTACTTACCTACTTGTCCTGCAGGGACCACTGTCTGTCAGTCAACCACCACCACCACAACTACTGTGGTGGCCTCTGCACCAAAGATGTCCACACGTAGTCTGTCTGTCAAGGAACAACGCCTGGCGCGGTTCAGAGAGGAGTTAAAAATAGTACGTACACAAATAGCGTTGGTCATAATTGGGTATTGTTACTATGCAATGGTGAAGTGGTCTGTCCTGTGCTTTTATGTTTACTGTTTTTCTGTGTGATGGGTGGCTAATTTGGTCATCATTAATTTGTGACCTTCATGTTGAATGTGTTGCTCTGATGTATGAAATTTGCTGAGATGAAACATAATATTGCGTGTTAGTTATGGGTTTATGAATCCTGGAATCTTTAAAAAGGTGTTTTGAATTCCAGGAAGGTATTGAGAAAAAACGAAAACAGTACAGAGAAAACAAACTCATGCGGCTAGCCTGCACCAATGCCAAGAGGTGTATGTTCAAGCCAGTCTATGGCCAGGACCTGTGTTCTGCTGTCAGTGTGGAGCATCATGGCTCATCATCTTTGCACGACTTGGATGGCTGTTTTTGGAACTGCCATGGTTGGCGGCACTGTAGTCTGGCTCTGTCTAAGAATCCTTTAGACTACTGGCACTGGACACATGCCCTGTCTAACATGGTGAACACACCACAGGACTGGATGGACAAGCTGCAGGATACTCTCAACAGGTAAGGAATGTGTCATTCTATACATGAGTGGTGGCTGGCAACTGCCATGGTACAAAGAAATAGATGTAGAAGGCAGTCGTTCACATGTGGGTACTTAAGGGGAGTTGAAATTGTGATACTAGATGTATTTTTATTTTATTTCATTTAAGAATATTTTCCAAGTGACAGTGCTGTAAGTTTTTCATGTCAGCGTTTTATCCTGTGTCATCTTTTTTAAGGTGTCTTCTCTTGCTCTTAGGTTTGTGTTTGTCACCCCCTCAGTCACAGCACCTGCCATCAGTCTGCACACGTCCCACCCTCCATCTGACTTTGTACAGGCAGACCGCCGCCTTCGTATGGCCTTACACCAGCAGCTGTCTCCCAAGGCAAGCAGTCTACACCCCATCAGCACGCGTATGTCTGTCCAGTTCCCTGAGGCTAGGTTGATACAGTACGACTGTGGTGAGTAGAAATGGTGTAACCTTGACTACATTCTATTGAGGATCCATTGTTCTCAACATGTATGCTACCCGTGATGTCCGCTTTGGTATCATTAAAACAAGTTCAGTGTCTTCATAAGTGAATGATGTATGAGAAAAATTTAGAAATTTAAATACCACATGGAAATGTGCTAGCTTGAGTTTGTTTCTACTGAAGTAGTTGTGTATTCTTTATAATAACAATGAATTGTCTTTATAAACATAAATCCAATTTTTCAACTGGTCAGACTAGTTAGAAGTTGGTAGTATAGCTTGTAATACTTGATCCATTTAAACGTAATATGTTGTGTTAATTCTTACCATATGCTGTGTGTGTAGGTAAGCTACAGACACTGGATGTGTTGCTGCGACAACTCAAGGCAGGCAGTCACCGTGTGCTCATCTTTACCCAGATGACACGCATGTTGGATGTACTGGAGCAGTTCCTCAGTTACCACGGTCACCGTTACCTGCGGCTGGATGGTGCCACGCGTGTGGAGCACCGTCAGTTGCTGATGGACAGGTTCAACGCTGACCGTCGGATCTTTGCTTTCATTCTCTCCACGCGGTCTGGTGGTCTGGGCATCAACTTGACTGGTGCTGACACCGTGATCTTCTATGATAGTGACTGGAACCCAACAATGGATGCGCAGGCGCAGGACAGGTGTCACCGTATTGGTCAGACTAGGGACGTGCACATCTACAGGTAAGGGAAAGCTTGTGCCTCTGGTTGATTATTGGCCATTTTATTATTTTATTTGTTAGCATGGTCCTGTGTGCAATTGCAACACTCAAGGTAACCAGTTGGATATCACGAACTCACTGTCCTTGTGTTACAAAAGCCAAGGTTTGATTTTGAAATTCTAACTGCATAGGCATGAAAATGTTCATTAACTGCATTTTTAATTTCAAGATTGTGGGTATACTCCTCTTAAATCATGTGTTGGATGAAACATTCTTTACCTATCCCTTGTGTCCTTTTATCAAGTATAGAACTTCTATCTCCGTCATGTGGTCATGCTTGAAGTATTTGTCTATATTAGTAGAGCACTTTGTCAATCAACATACATCAAGCAATACACTTGAATGTTGCAGATTGATCAGTGAAATGACTGTGGAAGAGAACATTCTGAAGAAAGCCAACCAAAAGAGACTGCTGGGCAGTGTGGCCATAGAGGGAGGCAACTTCACTACTGCCTTCTTCAAACAGGTAGGAAGATTGGAGTTAGTCAGGCATCCTTGTAGTGTTTGACTAAGTGTTGTGCCTGAGATACCTCTTCAAGGTGGAAGGAGATCCGATCTAGCAGCGATTCATCCAGGATTTCAAAAATATGGCGTCGGAAATGTGTTTCCTAATTTATCAGGGTGTTAATGACCACTGGCGCCTGTGTTTTTATACCCCAAGTCAAATTGCTCTTAATACGTGGTATGTAAATGTGGAGGTGTGGCTCGGCATTGTATATAAAACAACAATTCTGTCGTATGAAGCTGCCTAACCATAAAGTCACTTAATTTTGTCAAATCGGTTACGTTCCTTCCTGTGATGGGACGATTTTTGTGAGAAACAAGGCTACTGAAACCTTACGTGGCTCAAGAAAACGCTTGAGAGTTTATTGTGTTTAGGCACCCTTAAAATTGTGAGTTCGAAAATGGTGCATTTAAACAGTGCCTGTGATTTAATTTCTGGTTCATTTGGTGAACTCAAAACCACCTCAGCTAGAGGTTTTGCATTCACAGCTAAACAGCGACGAAAAAATCAATAAAAAAAAATATATATATATATGTATATATCATGCAATCCAATGAGATCCCAGACATGCCAGTGCTTACTTCCTAATCTACTTGGGTGTCAAACTATTGAACAGAGTGTCCCAGCTAGGCTGTCTAATTTGTAGCTGGGTTGTCCATTTGAATGCTTACTTGATGGAGGCCTGCAAGCAACAATGTGGCATTGGGTCTGTTGAGTTGATAACAAATTTTGTCTATGGTGAGCTGGATCGGTAGTGTGTTGGTAGTACACACACAAGTATATGACAAATATAACAGTTGTGTTGTGGGAGTGTATTGTAATGTATTGACTTGTTGTAGAATACCATCAACGAGTTGTTCAACGAGCCATCAGGTCTGGAGTCCTTGGTTGAAGAGGAAAAGGAAGTGATGATGGGTGACACCAAGGCCAGTGTGAAGCCTGACCTCTGTGAGACTCAGTTAGAGCAGGTGAGACTCGTCTTAGTGACTAATGTGTGCTTCTGGATAGTGTTTAGGCTGTACTCTGTGACGTTCTGTATAGTGCTGTATCCAATTCTGCATTGGTACACAAAAGTAAAGAACCCGCTCGATTCCCTAGAAAACTAGCATGAACTGACATTCCAACAGATAGCCAAGATGCCTGGATCACATAAGTGGTCTATGGCTGTTCCAGAAAAGATTATCCTCCAGATAACAACTATGATTTAATGCTGTTCTACATAGTTACCAGTTAGTTACGTTATCCACTGGATAAAATATTATTTTTATGTGACCTTACGCAGCTGCCAACATCTTCCTGGTCCAGTGACCAGGGTGGTGCCCGAACTGTTGCTATAGAAACTGTAGCTTTTCAGTTCTACTGGAGGTGGTTACTCTGTACACTCCAGTGTCACAAGCTACTTACAACTTCAACCTAATTTTGGGATAGATTTTAATTTTGCCCCCAGTTACAGTATCTTGTTAGTTATGCCTGCTTAGTCATTTGCTCTATGCTAACACACTTGGTCATTGTCAGGCCTTGGGAGCTGCAGAGGATGAGACGGACGTTCTGGCTGCCAAGGGGGCGAAGGCGGAGCAAAAGGCGGAACTAGCTGAGTTTGATGAGGAGATTCCCTGGGACGAGAAAGAGGCGGAGAAGAAGAAAGAGGAGGAGGAATCAAAGGTGGAAAAGGAGCTGGCACTGCTGGAGCAAGAGGTGGGTGGAGTTTGGAGAAGCTGAGTCTAGTGGTATTAACGCAGGGGTTGCTGTTGGCTTGTGGTTCAGGGTTTGGACATTTTTCAGATAATACAACTATCTGTCCTGATTTTATTTGATTCAATGCTCATGTTCACCTCACAGCTACTGTTTGGCATGCTATGTTAACTCATCCGACCCTGAGCACCATATGGTATAAATTGCTTAGTGGCCTGGCTGAGCTGTGGAATGTCTACCCCCTTTAAGTCGGAGGGTATTTCACTCAGAACTAGGTCGCAAGCACTGCACTTAATTAAAACCTTGTTACTAAGTCATTAAATAACATATACTTACCAAATTTTCAACAATACATCTTGAGTAAATGAGCTTCGTGTTGATATAAAATTTATCCAAGTTTAATACTGATAAATGGTTGAACAAGCAGTTTTACTTTTTGTTTTCCAGAAACAAAGACGTTGTTTACAAAGAATCCATTTTAATTTCCAGAAAACACGTCAGGAAAGTTTTGCGTGTGGTATATCCTCATTATTATCCAGATCACTGAAATCTGTGTCTAAATCTGACCGCTCAGTGCCATCTGTATCCACACTGTCATATCCATGATCACTGAAGTCTATATCTAAATGTGACCAGTGTCATCAGTATCCACACTATTCTCCATAATAAAAACTTAAAGAACTGTGAGAGCAGCAGAGATGATATCCCTGTAACACCAAGACAGTATTTCAAGTGAACACAGTGCTAGTGACAGAGTAGAATGTTTCCAGTAACTGGACATTTTGTTAGGGCTGTTGCAGCAAAATCTGTATGGGAGGGGGGAAGGCACTTTTATTTCGTACCCACCGCCCATATTTTTCATTTATTTTTCTGACCCATAATTTTTTATTTATTTTTAATAGGTTAAAATATAAAATCCAACACTTGCAAACAAATTGCTTCCAGGAGGACCTGTTAAGAACTTAGATGATTGACAGACAAGAACTAGTTGTCTTGTCCAATATTGTCAAAAACTAAAATAGCCTGTGAGCAATACTTTTGGCAGCCACCAGGTGTCTCTGTTCAACATGTGTCTATAATTTCAATGAACATTTTTTCAATTATAAGGATCTATGAATCTCAAACTGTCTCCACAAACTTTTTTATACTTCTATGTCAAGTGAATATTGGAACTTGTTTATCTTACTCCTCATACTTTGTATTTAAAAATCATCAATTTTCTTATATGTGTTAACACCAGTTTAGTGTTGCATAACTTTTCAATTCAATAGGACTGCAAACAAACAGTTGGCTCAAATCAAGTTGCCCATGACTTGATTAATGGCTTAGTGAACATATTGCACTCTGTTCACTGGCAATATGGGCTTTTTTGTATTTCGATAAGTTAGGATATATGCCAATTGCATTTTTTTGAGTTTTGATTTCTTTGAAGATGTGTTGGGCTGAAGTAACCAATCTGTCAACATTAACAGGTCAAAAAATACCACCCATTTTTAATGCATCACTTCCTACAGGAACGGCCACCCATAATTTGAGTTTTTTTTCTGAAGACCACCTCCCATGAATTTTTATTTCTACTGCCGTCCCCCCCATCCCACACGGATTTTACTGGAACAGCCCTTATTGTAATCTGGTCAGTTCCAACAAAATAAACAGGGGTGCCCTAGCAGATGATTAAGTGGTGACAGTAGTGTTTAACAGTTATGTATTACCAATTAGACTCGAATTCAGAGCAGTTAGCTCCAATCTAGTCTTCAAATCAAACATACTATATTTCTTGGAAGAACTTCTTATATCTTTCAAATGTTACAACTGCTACAAAGTTAACATGCTCCCTGGTTTTCCTTGAATTGATAATTAGCTTGTAAAGAAGTGGTTCTAAAGTCCAGAAATAACAGCCAATAGGCATTAACTTCACAAACAATAAGTTAATTTAGAGTCTGGTCTCTCAATTCTCATTGGATAGAAAACCGGGAATACCCTAGATATATTTAAACTTAAACCAATAAGTTGCTGCCTTCTATCCCTCTTGAATGTGATCCGCCTGTGAGATACATTGTTTAGATAACGCCTCTAGACGGCATCAGGCCCTGAGTGATAACAAACAGTCACGCCATATGGCGGGATCAGGGAGGAATGAGTTAAACATTCTCACATTGCAGTGTAACTCCGGCTTTAAGGTTATCCTAGTGTTATCCTGTTGTACCCAATTCAGTCTTGAATACCGATATTTGTATTACAGTTACGACCTGTGGAGAGGTATGCTGTGGGCTTTGTAGAGTCTCAGCTGGCCCCCTTCAACCTTGAGGAGTTGAAACTAGCGGAGGTAAGTTAAATTTACACCATTTTCAGATGTGTTGAGCAGAATGTCTGTTCATTAGATGGAGAACAATTGCATTAACAGAAATATTTTATTTCATAAGAAATATACACATTTTACAACTTCAAATTAGATATCAGTCAATTTGATAATACAATAAAACTATTGTCATGGCAAAGGTGCAGTGTATTGCTAGTTTGTGTTCCCAGTATCATGGACGTGTTCATGACGCGCAGTAAAAACGATATTAAGTTTTGCAAAATTTCTGTTATGGCATTTTTCAGGTGTGGCTCATTTCCAGACAAGTGTTAGTTTGTAATTTTGTTATTTGTGTTGTTTAGGAGGAGGTTGCCACAGCCAAACAAGATTGGGAGCTCGGTCGTTTGAAGGCATTGAAGGAAGAAGAGGAGAGACGGGCAGAGATTGAGGAGGATGAGATGTTGTTTACATACACACGCGAGGACGCTTACAATCAGGTGAAGAGCAAGAAAAAATCAACAGCTAAGAAGCGTGACCGTTTTAAGACTGAATGTGTGCCTGTAGATGGCAGTCCTAAGCCTCAGCGATCATCAGCTCGTGTTAGTCAGAAGTTGTCCAGTAGTAGTGGTAATGTTAGTGGGATGAGTCTGAATGACAGCAGTTTTGATTTGGACATTAGTGTTAGTAGACCTACTGCAAGTCCTCGGAGTATAAGTAGGGATACCTTAAACAAATCATCCGCGGCTACTCTAATCTCTTCTCCTAGGGTTAATATCAACGACTCTGTGTCGAAGCCTGTTCGTACCCCACGAGCTCGTCTCAGTACTTCTAAGTTGTCTTCAGCCTCGTCGTCCAGTCCTGGCGTTAGAACTGCTCGAAGCAGTGCCCCTCCATTACCAAGTAGTAGTAGTCCCAGAAATGCCTCTACTCCTGCTGTCATCAACCTCACCGCATCTGATGGCCCTGTAGTTGGCAAACGCCAGATTAAGCTCCCTGCCAAACTGGAAGACAGTATCACTGTTGGTATGCCACGAATTCGGCGTCCCGTCACAGTTGTGTCTTTTACTGCTGCTAGTCCTGTGGTCAGTCCCAGTACACCTGTAACGGTGTCGCAGGCTGGTGTTGTTGGCCAGAATTCCAGTGTCTCTAGTAATGCCATTGAAAGGACACCGGTAAACTTAGCCGGTAGAAAGCTGAAAGTGATGTTGCCTAGAAATTCACATACAAGTAATAATTTCACTGGTGACTTTGAGATGGATAGTCAAGATAGTGCTGGCTCTGATGCTTTGTCAGATGTAACAGAAAGTAACCTTAAACAAAAAGTAGTTTTGCCACCAAAGTCTTCTTTTGTACTTAAAGCAGTCCCACAGCGAGGAACTGGGGATGTTGATAACAATGAACACGTCGCCAATGTAAATGATCTCTGTAATGATGTGCCATCTACTGATAAACTTGAGTCTGTGTCTGGCCCCAAAAGGGAGCGCTTCAACCCTATCCTGGAGCGACTCAATAGTGAGCGTGTTGTTGTTGATGAGCCCAGTCCCTCTAGTCATCAGTCGGGTGACAGACCGTCTCTGTGGTCTTCTCTCCATTTACTTATACCCAAGGACCAGGCCCTGCCCCTGTATTCCCAGCCAATTGGTAGTCCCCGTGGGTCTAGCGCATCCACAACTCCCATGTGTAGTCCAGGGTCAGCAGCGCTCAACTCACCCACTGAAGTCTTCTCACAGTCTTGGTCTAATAAAGACTCCATGGTACGCACTAGGCAGGCTACTACAGAGGAGTCCAATATGCACCGCGAGTCCGAGTGCAGTGATGTGGATGTGATATCTGTACCCACAGATGTCACTGTGCCTTATACACGCTCCAGGGCTAGTTCACAAGCCAGCTCTAGGGCAAGCTCACCAGCTAAATCTCTGAGAAGTGCACGTTCAGCATCCCCTTCGAAATCTTTTGAAATGGCGACCAGGAGGCGGTCTCGTGCTTCTTCTAGAGCCTCATCTCAAGAGAGTGATTACAGTCAATAATATCAGATATCAGTGCTGAAGCATATACAGTAAAACTTGTGGAAGGCAGACGTACATTTTTGCTTTAACTCTGACAAAGCTCAGTGGTACGGCTGTTCTAGTTCGTGCTTTTGACTCTTCAGATAAGTCTGATTTTGCCTCACTTAAGTCTGGATCTGACTTGTGCAAGTTTTACTGTATTGAAAACATTCCCAGTGATGAACAGTTGAAATGCTAAAAATGTATAATGGCCACTTGTCCCTGGTTCAAGCGTTAACAGTTCAATAGGGAAGGTTGGTTGAATACTAAATTATGGTGAAGATAATGTGCATTGATTGAAGAGTCTGTGTTGCTAAGAACTGGATTTGTTTATTGTAAACCTGTTTTTGTTGTTATATCATGTTGCCATTAAGATACATTGTTATTGGCATGTCCACTGTATTGAGTCATCTGTGATTTGTTAGCATCGATCAATAAAAAAGCATCTGTTAACCTCATCACACCTTTTTGTCTCTCATTGTGTTACCGTACATGGCCCGTGAACGAAGCAAGGTTTTGGTGTCCTTCTACAACACAGACCATCAGTTTTGTATCTTGCTGACCAAAGTAGCAGAATTTTTGCTAAAAGTTGCGCTGGGTGCCATGGGCTGGGCTTGCGTGTTACTCCATGTGTAGGCAGAGTTGTTGGCACCGCAAAACCTTGTATCACGCCCGCCTTAGACCATGTGCACAACAGAATGAGATGCAAAAATGATGGTGGTGATGTAAATAGTGTACTGCTCTGGGTGAATTGTGTGACAATTTCAGTAACTTGCTGTGTTTTGGCTGTTAGAAACGTGTTCTTTTGACTTGCAATGATATCTGGTTGTATATTGATTTCAGTGAACACTCCTTATCTTTTAAAGCATTGAAGAGTATTTATAAGCAGTTGTATTCCAAAAAATCTTGAAAATGTTACTTGAGATATTGTCACCAAATTCGTCCTTTGTGGTGAGTGCCCTGTTTGTGCTGGATTTGATATTCTCCAGGGTCTCGTTCAGTCGAACACCTTGCGCCTTGTTATGAATAAGATGCAGCAAGAACATAAGATTGAAACAATGCAACTACTGTTCAGTTGAAAATTTTTTAACTAGACGGATGCCTTCATAAGCCATGTTAATGAGCTGTGTCCACATTAAGTCCAAGTTATTATTGTCCGAGTCTTCCAAGACTGGACTTACACCTTTGTTAAAACGGAACCAACATTTTTCTATAGACAAATTCAAAATTGACCAATTGTAGTGTTTACCCTAAACTTAACACGTGATTGGTCAAGTTTGGAGTAACTTGGTGTTCCCTTTTTTCTGAGCGTTTGGTCTGCTCATGGTCTTTCTGATTTTCACAAGGCTTCCAGGACATGCTTGGCTTAAAAATAACCAACTTTATGCTTCTTGTCCTATATGGCTTGTAGCTTTTGCACATGATATATTCGAATTGTGTGCACAAAGATTCCATACGACAACACATTTAGCACAGGATCTGATTTCACTTGGAGGCCACTCATAACTTGGGCACATGCCGCATGGGGAAAAGATGGAATATTACTGATCGAAGTGAACAAATGTTGAAAATGAACAGTGCAGCCATGTGACAAGTTTTTGTTTTCCAGGTTTATATCTGTGATGTGTCTGGAGAAAATATGCCGGTATGTTTCTTTTGTTTCTGAATTAACTGTGGCCAGTCTAAGTACCCAACCACTTGGTGTTCTTGTTTTGTTAAATTTTATTGGCTCCATTTTTTTCCATGCGCACATTTTTGTCACTGCATTTGGGGTATTTGGTAACAAAAAGCTGATTAGTCTGAAAAGAAATGTGTTCTAAAGAATGCACTTGTACAGTGCGCGCGAAATTTTTTGACGCAATGTTCAGGTAGTGGGGTGGTCATGACAGATGGGTGTAACCATGATTCACCTTTTTAATTGCTGAAATCTGTGTTTGTACTCTGTTCAGTTTATTTTAGTTGATGAACACTAGGTAAATGCTTCTCACTGGTACTGTTCTCTGTCCTGGCGTGAGGATAAAGGCAATACTTGAAATGAATCGATCGCGTAGAAAACTGCTAGTTATAAGGGTAATAGAAGCTTTTGGTTGCTTCATTTAGTATATTGGTAAAGAGCCGGCAATGTTGCTCTAGACGCTTTTGACAGCCTGCAAATGCTCAGTTGAGACATCTCGTCTAATCTGTGTGAAGTATTGTGGGTAAGATGGGACTTTAAATTAACCGTGCTTGTCGGGATTTTCTCGTGTTAATCTTGGCAGTCGATAGTGACAAAGCTGAGTCGGATTTGTATTTTTCATAGCTGTGGGCACCTCCTACTCCGCCACAAGATGATAATGACATGTACATTGACCAGACCATGTGCTTCCTGTACGAGCCGTCACCTATGGCCGAGTCGCAGCTTCCACCAGTCTATGTGAAGAGAGAGCGCAAGAGGCGGAGACTGGATTCTGCAGCCTGTGAGTTGACAATGACGATTGATGTCACGGGAAGCTTCCCAACTTACTTAGCACACAATTATTTTCCGTTTTTTCAAAACCTGATAACTTTTCACCAAATGTTTTATGTCATCTGCACATTATAAAACATTTGTAAAGAACTAAGATTCTTTTGTTAATTTTGTGGAGAAATTGGACAAACGAAAATTTCTATTATTGGCCATAGTGTGTGCTATATAAGTGAAGAAATACCATAGTCACCTTTACGGTATGTTGAAGCTTGGCATGAAGTTGTGTTAACAGTTCATGCCTGTTCTACTAGACAATGCAACTGGCAACAGTAGATGTGTAGTTTTGCACTACATTACACTTAACAGTTTCTGGTGCACGATATGTTTTGTTCAACAGTTATGACTAAACAGACCCCTCATTTCAGCCCATCGCAAGTTGAAGCAGCGTCATGACGACCACCCACGTGTGCCTCGTTCATTGTTTGACCGACCCAACTCGCAGATCATCAAGATGAGACGAGAGGCTAAGCTACACAAGCTCAAGTTTGGCACACGGCCTCATCTGCCACTAACGTCTGTCCGCTCACCCACCGGTCCTGTGGTTAACAAGACTTTGGTGGACACCAGTAGTAATCAACCTGAATGGATGATTCATGAGGACTGGGCCCTACTGCAGGTGGGTTATACCTTTAAACAGGTACCAGTGCCATTACCTAACTAGTTGTATGTATGTTGTAAGTTCTGACAAGCATAGTTATTGCTCAGGTTTTTGTTTCAGATTATTATTGCACCAAATTGCCTTCACATTGACTCAAATGTCAATAACCAAAAATTCTGTTAGATTGCAAAATTTTGAATTTCAAGAATTACTGAAAATGCTTTGATTTGATTTGATCTTATGCTGTTAAGACCACGGTTACAACATGATATGTAAACACGTAGTCAGCATTCCCTTTCTTGTCATCAAAATTGTCTTTCAAAATCCTAAACTTTCTTCCCATTGATTACAACTTCCTAACACTTGAGAACATTGACTTATTTGTTGAAAACCGCCTTACCTGTCTCTTGGTCTCCCTAAGTCTTATAACCCTCTCCTTGCACCATAGGCTATCCAAACCCTTCTGGAGCTGCCACTCAACCTGATCATAATCAACCCCGCCCACGTTCCCAACTGGGATCTGGTGGCCGATGTAGTGAATGCCACTAGCCGTGTGTACCGGTCACCCAAGGTGTGTCGTAGTCGCTATGAGAATGTGATCGTGCCACGCGAGGAAGGAAAGATTCTCTACGACATCAACCCGCGCAAACAGAAAAAGTCCAAGGGCATCTATAAGGTAAGAAGGAATCAGTTTACTACCATTCATAACCAGGTTAAAATCGCTGAATACCAACTAATAGCTCCATCTAGTGTCTCTGGCCTTAACCAATGACAGGTTGCCTCTGCTACCAAGCCCTGAATTTATTTCTTGTCTGAGTGAGGGGCACGATGTGGCCAATGCGCCTTTTGGAAACTACTCGAGGTAGGATGTCCTACTTCTGTTAACATTTTGGCACAAGCTGCTACTGCCCAGCAACAATCCCATCTGCACGTTTATGCAGCAAGACATCTTTGTCTCGGTTTCCCTGCTCAGTTGCGAACTTTGAAAGTGAACTATTTTAAATGATCTAGCACAATGTAATTATACCAGAAATTACCAGTCAGTAACTATTGTATTTATTGTATGTTCTGTAGCTGATAGCAATTACAGTTTTTAAGTGTGCATGACTAATTAGCACTTGGTCAGGTGCTTCGATTGGAAACCTTATCTGTGACCTATGTCAGATCTGTACATGACCATGTCACGTTCAACCTTTAAAAAGGTCAAATTTCTTTCCTCGGACACACCAGGTGACTGGTCTCAGCCATTTGTTCTTTGTATTACAGACCAAGAACAACCGTCCAATGCGCACTAGCCAACTATACGCACAGGACAATCACAGTTCAGACAACACTCTGCACGCATTCAAGCTGGATGCGATCAAGACCGCTGCTAGTAAACGCACCCCTACCCTGCGTCCAACTCTGGTCAATCCATCGTTGAAGAACCCTAAACATGCAGCAGTGCTGGCTGATAGTGGTATCAACTATGACCAGCCATCTACACCTGTGCAGGTGGCAGCGATACGGGCGGAGAGGATTGAACGGGAGAAGAAGGCACAGACACAAACGGTAAGGGGGCGGGGCTAGGTGTCCTGTGACGACTTTGTTCTTACCAAGCCGTGAGATGCAGTGTTTTGTTAAATTTAGTAGTGTTCAGGAGTGCACATTGCGGGATAATAGAATATCCCAGTTATTGTCTTAAATGACAAAGGGTAGAGTCGTCTCAAGAAACCCATGTAAAATAATCTGAATAATGTCATGGTCATGTTTAATCATAACTCTCGAATGTTGATATTAAAAACGTAATCTGGTTTCAGTCCTTCGACATCTTTCGTCTTCTCTAGGTTACATTCACACTGTTCTGGTCTTCCTTGTTTGTTGAAGTGTTGTGTAGAAATATCTGATATTTGCTCATCGTTTGTTTGTGCCACTTTCTCCCTACACTGTTAACATACTAGTTCACCAAGTCACATTGTTACCATACAAGTTCTATCGTACCCTGTTACTATTCAAGTTCCTGTCATTCCCAACAGACTGAGCAGGGCCTTGCCACTCAGAAAGCTCAGCAAGCAGCTACTGTTACTTTGGCTAGTCAGGTGGTGGCCCAGGCACGGGCACAGACAGCGGCCTCTACGGTGCAAATACAACAACTTCAGCCCATCTCAACGACGGCTGCGAGCACAATCATGGTAAGAACTTGGGTCCTCCTTATTCGCCCATTGTATTGCAGCTTGTTTTTTTATTACATTTGGTGCTCATGTACTTATATTCGTAATATTGCATTTTTTAAATAATCTGGTTTTTGGCATTGTGAGGAGGATTTTAAGCCTGCCGCAAACTACTCATATTTCAAGAGTCCAGTGGTTTCCAGAACTCTGTCTGTCCGAAAACAATGTTGCAAACACTTAGTTTATTTAGCAGCCGGTTTATTCTCATTTCTAGGCCAATACTTCATAATGAACTTGTGATGGCTTATGTGGCATTAGATGCCATTGCTATCAAATCATGTTTTGTTAACTTGTTTGGTAAGAGATCAAGTGTATAGTACCTACCACCTGTGCTTCACTATAATACCCTAACTGCTACATCCTGTACACTCTGTCCCTTACAGCAGACCAGCACTCTCCAGAAGGCTGCTACAGGTGTGTCCATCTCTCGCCAGCTGGCAGGTACCAGCAGCATTGTGGTCAACACGGCAGGAGGGATCTCTAACACATTCGCCACCATTAACAAACGCATGAATCAGCAGTCAGGGACACCTACCGTGAGTTTGAAATAGTTGTACTTCACCTTACCAATTATATGTATGACTAGTCGATGGGAAGCTGCTAGCACTGGTCCTAAGTCATGAGGTGACGGAATCAAAATTAGTCGCGGTGTTCACCAGAGCCAACGACAGCATGTTTTTTGGCCTAATGGACAGTTATCCAGAGGTTAGAGTTATCCAGAGGTAAAATAATCAAAAACAAGTCATTGCAACTGTTGATACATTCAAAATTAAGAGTCAAAATATTGTGTGAAGGTGAATTTGTTTACACATGGCGCTAATTAGTAGACCACCACTTACTGTGTCACCATGGTGATTATTCGCTTTACAGGTGGTTGCTACTCAGTCTAGCCGGTCACCACGCTCCACACCTGTGTCCATGCAAGAGATCACCGCTGTTGTCCAGCAGCAAACTGCACGCACTCCACCTACCACTCAGGGAGCAGTCACTACCACACTGACTGCTGCACAGTTGAGTCAACGATTGACCCCAGTCACCCCTGTGTCCACCACAGTAGCGAACATGTTGACCAAAGGTAGGTGATAGTTGATGGTGTCGGTATTGGTGATATCTTTGAAAAGAATGTCTCTTCTTTTTTTCACTTCACACATTTGGCTGGGCATATGGGCACATTAGGGAAGGGCGAAACATAATTTTGCAGTGTTGCGTGGATCATTTGAAGATGTTTTTGCATGCTCCTAACTATGCTAATGTATAGCAGGAACTAAACGACAATGCTATTTGAACATCATCTTCGCTAAACAAAGTGCAATTGTATTCAGTGTCAACTTGTAAATGTGAAAATGAAAAATTCTGCAAATTGGTGACCTTTTCAATCATGACGTACCTTGGGGGGTCATATAACCCGCATCATGCAATGTTATTCCCCTACACCACGTGATACTTACTGGACACGGCTGACTGATTTACGCCGGATCATTTTCGACACAAAACACTTTCTTAAAAACGTTTGGCAAATTTCAATGTTGTTCATATTCACATCGTTGCTATGTGTTGTGTTTCTAACTAATTTCACCAAGCAATCACAGAGATAAGAAATTAGCATCCCAGTGTTCAACAGTGGCAGTCTTTGCATGATGACTGCAAAGGATTTGTAAAAAAGCCCTGTAAAATCAAACTTGCTTAACTCTTTGTTCACATTATACATGATTGTTAGGCAGCATGGAGTGTTCAGCATCTTGCAGGGCTTGGAATTTTCCACGGAAATGCGGATATCCGCTTTTTTCAAATGTTCGGTCCACATATTTTGTTATATTTCTGTGTAAAACAAATCGGATTTGATATAAAATTTTCTGCAGAAAATTTCTTACCGCGGCGTTGCCAACGACTTTCACCTCAAAAAGCAGAAGTTGCTCTTTATGTTTCAAAGGAATGTAAATTGTCATCATTGCCGGGGCACCTGGGATAGCTTGGTTTTCTTCTATGGCGTCTCGTGAGATTGTAAATCACGGTGACAAATACTACGACTCTGCAGCCAAAAATGTGGAGGTGGGAGTGGACGGACAAGCTAAAAAGACGCAGGCTTCTGGAGGTGGTACCCTTTTTTTTCAGTCCTCCCAATGTGTTGTTGGCAAAAGGTCCACATCGACAAAAAATCGAGCCCCCCCCTCGCCCCCATTTTCAAAGCTGGGTGCGTACATGTTCAGGGCCGTCGAAGTTTCTGCTTTTTTGTCATGGGTCATTCCAAGCCCTGATCTTGTAGTCCAGCTTATTGAATTTGGCCACCTCTAGATTTGTAAAATGCAGCTGCATGATTCAATCCATTGACATCTGCCCCCACAGGCACAGTACAGCACAGACAACTGACTCCTCAACAGGTGGCGCTGATTAGGCAGCAGCAGCTAAAAAGACAGCTGCTTGCTCAGCAGCAGCAACAACAGCGTCAGCAGCAGGGACAGGTAGGAATGATCAGTGTGTGGTGAGCATGTGTGTGTGTGTGTGCTCAGTGTTACTATTGTGAATAACATGAGAGTTTCAGGATGGTGAGTTAGAATGTGCACAAACCACTTATTGATGGCATATGTTCAATTACAACAGTTCTGGATGTTTTGAGCTGAGATCTTAGGTCACTGGTGTCAAATGCGTTTGTAATGTCAACTTGCATTTGCACTGAAAGTGTGTTTTTGGAAAGCATTTTGGCAGGACTGGTACAACTAATTTATGTGACTGAACATGAAATATTGGGTGGTAGGGGTACACATTATGGGTGATAGGTAAGGAAAATAAGACAAAAATATGGGTGGCAGGTGAAAAAACTTTTTCATTATCTTAGTTGTGATGAGGAATTGTAACTGAGAGTGTGTCATGGTTTTTTGGACAGACCGTTCAACAGCAGCAGTTGCTCCGTCTTCAAGTGCCCGCCCACCAGTTGGGTCAGGCCTCGGGTCAGAAGCTGTCCGTCACTAGCACGCCACTCATCACTCAACAGACTGGTGCCACTCTACAGGGTCAAAGGTTACAGGTACGTAGCACAGGATTACAATAGGGAGGAACAAGGCACCTTCTCGTAGAATGCCTGTATTCAGATTATATCACTTGAGTCTATTATCACATGATGGTCCCTGTACAGACGGGTGAAGTCTTTTCTTCTTTCAATCTATTCAGATGTTAAAAAGAACTACCTTTATCCAGTGGCACCAGCTAGTGAATATCGTTGGTCATTGTGCTCATTTGTGAAGTAATATGGTGAAGTTCTAGATGTAATGGTGTATAGGTACCGATTTAGATACCGGGGGTTACCCACTGTTTTAAATTGACTCTCCAACCCATGTTAGTACAAACTTGCATTTTCTTTGCACCAGTTTTAAGGGCTCCAAATTGAATATTCGGAATTTTCCGCGGAAACGCGGATTTCTGCTTTTTTCAAATGTTCTGTCCGCGCATTTTATTATATTTCCGCGTAAAAAAAATTGGATTTGATATAAAATTTCCGCGGCAAATTCCTTTCTTACCGCGGCGTTGCAGACGACGTTCACCTCGAAAAGCGGAAGTTGCTCTTTATGTAAATTGTCAACATTGCGGGAGCATCTGGGATAGCGTGGTGGGATTTTCAATGAACCGCGGCGACAAATACTACGGCTCTGCAGCCAAAATGTGTGGTTTGGGAGTGGACGAACGAGCTAAAAGGACGCAGACGCATGCTACTGATGGTGGTAACGTTTTTTTTTTTTTTAGTCCTCCCGATTTTTGTCGGGGAAAGGTTCACATCGACCATTTCAAGGCCGCGTAGCGCGCATGATTTGGGCCTTAAAAGTTTCCACGTTTTTTGTCATTGGTCATTCCAAGCCCTGTTAGTTGCAGATGGATGTGATGTATAGGAATTGCTGTTGGACCCAGTGACAATCGAGATGCCAAGATTTTTTTTAGAGATATGTACTTGATCCCAACTGACCAACTGCATGCAAACAGTTGGAGTCAATTCTTCTGTTGATCACTCCTGTCTATTTCTTCCAAGGTGAAGCCTCAAATCGGCCAGAAAGTGAGCACACGGCCTATGACCGAAGCAGAGATCCAAGCATTTGTCAAACAGAGACAGGCTCAGCAGCAGAAGGCTAATGCTGCCGGCCTCACCTCTACCGCTCAGCTACTCGCCTCACAGCCACAAGTCAGCCGAGTAAGTCTTACAAGACTTCCATCTTCTCTTGCTAGCAATGGCCTCTTTCCCTTGCAATGTGATAGTTATCTATCAATCTCTAGAGACTATTGTGTTACGTTGTGGATGCCATTGAGTAGCTACCCAGTCCGCTTCAGGCGTCACAATTCCTGTTACGAATGTCACAGTTCCCATCCATCTACCAATTGGATGCCTTCTAGTTCTCTGTAAAAAAGATCCTTGGATCTCCTTCCATCCTTCATGCTATTTAGATACTTGAGACGTGTTTATGAAAGGTGTACATACTGGGGATTCCAGTTTTACTGATTACAGTTTCATTCAGCCCAATATTATGTAGAACCCGTCACAACACATATGGAAGGCTTTTACTTTCCTGTCTTGGTGAGCATGGAGAGTCTCACTGTCGTATGGGGAGTACTGAAGAAATGAGTTTTGTTGACTTGTGATATTCTCAGTCTGCTTGTTGTCTCAGTATAGTGTACATAAGGGTCTGCCTTTCTTATGATGTCAACTGAGCTGTGTGTCGTGACTTGTGTTTTAGTGAGGCTGTTCAGACCATGATCTTGTTAAGTATTGCTGAAGTGACTAATAAGTTGTTGAAGGTCCTGTTCCAAGTGTGCAAGGATTGCAACATCATCTGAAAAGAGGAAATCTCACATCAGTTTCTGGTGAACAATGCTTTTAGTCAGCAAATGTTGAAGAGGTTTCCATCTGATCTAGTTCATAGGTAAATTTCTTGCATGGCTTTTCCAAAAGTGTCCCTTAGTAATGAGGCGAAAAGTATCCAGGAAGGAACAATCCCTGTTTGGTGTTAAGCCATTAAAGACCATCCATATATGGACTGGGTGTTACTCTGGAGTTTAGATGGGCATTGCTATTAACAAGGTTAAATGCGTTTGATTGATCTGTGAGGCCCATAAACAGGGGTGTCTGGTACTCCTTACAGTTTTCTATAGGGAGCAGGGACTCATCTAGGATTTAAAAATTGGGGGTCCAAATTCGTGAGACTGACGAGTCGTGCATAGCGCAAATCTGAGGCACGCAGCGCTGATGGGGGGAGGGGTGGGGGTGGAAGTTGGGGGGGGGGTGGGGGTTGAAAGTTGGGGGGGAGGTGGGGGAATTCCCCAACCCGGTGAGGAAAAAATTGTTACATAAAAAAGGTCATTTCCTTGCATTTTATTTAGCACACTGTTTGGATGTCTTTTTCTTGTTCAAAGGACGGTACCTAGGGAAACTAAACAAAAATTAGGAGGTTTGTTCCATTCAGGATGTGTGTATTGTCACTAGGCTGCAAAAATCAAGATCTGTAAATCTTTTTAGTAAGATAATCTATGATAGACAGCATGAGTATAGGACTCAATGTATCTTGAAGCTCTCAAAAGAGAAAGAGTAAAATGCAGTTGAGAAACCACTTGAAACTGTGAGAAGACAATGAAGTTGCATTCGAAAGGACATGAAGAAATAAATTCTAGAGTACATGTCTATGTGTCGTTACATCGCACAGTAATGCAATTCACGAATCTACAAAAACAAGACCATATCCTCAACAAATTCACAAATCAGTATCACCAGTGCTCAACAAGTTAAAAAATCTCCGCTGGAAAATAGGAGTGACGGCGTATGTGTACTTGCGCGTGTATACCCGGACTTGGCTTCGTAAAGGATAGTGACCAAAAAAATACAACGTCGAAACTCCGTGTTTGAATTTGGCATTCGTATTTTTACGTTTCTTAAACGTTTCTCCGAGCGCTTTACTCGTAAATTTCACGTCGTTTGGCTACGAGTGTAACCAGTGGTCGCCGGGGACATCGTAGTTGTTATGTCTTCTGCAGTGCATTTTAAGTGAACGCTTTGTTGAATTGAAACTTACACGGTTGAAAGTCAATCACTGTCTTTCATAGTACGCTACAAGAAATTTAATCTTAAAAAGAACCATTCTTTTCTGGCAGTTTAAGAGGCAAATCCCCGGCCTGGTTCACAGCCGAAGTAACAGGTGCTGTGCACGTGATTGGCTGACCTACTTTTTCCACATACGGCACGCAGTGCCACACACAGAGGATAAACTCGAATCGCCCAATAATCATGGAATTCCACAATAAGTTGAAGTATTTCAAGGCATGTATTTTCATTCTAAGTTATTCATTGAATACGTAACTAACATTACACACCACATTTTTTTCTCGTAAAGTTTGCACTGTATTCTCGCGCATCAATATAAGTCGTTCGGCCGTGCGGATTTTTTTTTTTGATATTTTTTCATTCATTCGTACGAGTTGCTACGGAGCTATGCGAACAAATTAAGGAAGTTTGCGCTAAGTTTTATCTGGTTTGCATGTTCAACGACATTGGTGGCATTTGTACGGCAGGTCAGTGCTAGAATTTTGTCGGGTATCATTTTTTCGAAGTGTACGTTCTCGGCTATTTCAAATTGGCTGCTCCGTCGAATATATCGAGTGCCGCTTCAACTTCCGCGTCGGCAACTAGCATTAGGAGTACGGCAAATCCTTTGAACTTCGGGTGTGGGTTTTTCAATTTCAAAGATTAAGTGTCCATGTACGGGTAGTTAGCGCTGGATGCAACTTTTCTCGACACTAGTCGTGCGGGGGATTCCGTATGAAGTCACCATGACGTCACAGAATAGGAAGGTATTCCCCAAAGATGGCTGCCGATCGTCATTGTGACATTTATAGTAAAAAATAGACGGCAAAAGTTTCTAATGTCGAGTTATTTCTTAAGATTTAGCGAACTTAATTAATGAATTGTAGGTTTCAATGAAATTTATTAATAATAAATGTTAAAATTCTTCGTTTAGACTTCTTTTTCACCGAGGTTGTTTTGGAACAGGCCGTCTTTTTTCCGTCTTGACCGTGCCGTCCAAAGCCGTCATTTTTTTCAAAGGGCCGTCCTAAGGACGGCCAGGACGGCCGCTAGATGAGTCCCTGATAGGGAGACCACTCTGTGCTTTTGGGTAGATCCTTTTTTCTGGCCAGAAACTCGTGCAAGGTTTCTTCTTCCTCACAGGCAACGACACTGTAATCAATGCACACTCGGAACAGGGCTTCAATAACTCAATAGTCACTTCAGCAATTTTTGTGTTTAGTCTCATTATCAAGGTCATGAACTTGATGTAAGTTCTGAGTACCCAGGTCTCGGACACATTGAGAGGTAGTTGTCACATGGATAGGGACCGTTCATAATTTCTATTTCCACCAGTATTCAAATGGTACATTTTAGGGATGTGAGAGAGTCCCGAGTTTTTTGCTGGCATGCACTTTTGTGGTCACAAAAATGATGCAATGACAATATTCGATGCTTTCTTTGTTACATTTTCACTTACAGTTAAAGATATGGCGAAACAACCAACGTCTTCAATATCGCCATGACTCTGACTTAGTTGCTGGCACATACATTTGAATTGCATAAGACATGTTCTATTGAAAATAAGACTACGGCCTTCACTGCATGCCTACTTCTTGGTACACTTTTTGTGAAGGTTGGAGAACACATGTGAAAATGGCGATAATTGTGAAAGGTTCCTAATAAACAAAATCATCCCAGACTTGATCAAATGTATTGTAATGATGATTTCATCATGTGTTTGTCTGTCTTCATCTTACACAATTATTACTTGAACCTGAACAGATCTTGAGCCAGGCTAAACTGCAACAGACCAGCCAGTCAGTCAGCACTCAAGGGGGTGTGGCCACACTCGTCAAGACTGTCACCACCAGCACCCTACCTGTTACTCCTGTGTCAGTAGGCGGAGTCGGCATGCAGCAGCAAAAAGTGGCCACCACTGGAGGTGAACATTTTTCCACCTTCCTATGCCTAGCTAGTGAGACGGCCAAACAATTGATATTTTGTGATAATGTTTGACTGCTAACGAATTGTGATGTGCTTAACTAAAGATTTGTTTATTTGTAAATATGAAATTTAATCCAAGTTATAAGGTTTGGTGTTTTGAGAGGTTGGTAATTAAGTATATTAACAACTAGGATAATATTGGAGGAGTTCGGAATTTCTATGGTTTAAAAAAAAGAACCTGAGTAATATTTTCATTACTGGTAAATCCCTAAACTGCTTTTTTATTGCTGGTGCTTGTGTGTACATTAAGTAGAAATTCTGTTTCCTTGGTCTAATTAATGATGAGTAGTGTTTCAACTGGCAATAGTCGGATATAGAATCCCAACATTTTGAGAACCAGTTTGTTTACCGTTATTCAGTGTAGAAAACTGGTTCTTAAAATTTAAGCACGTTACGTCCAACAGGCTGCCCACTGTACTTGTTTCTATCATCTATTGCTATTGGTGCAGGTGTAAAGACAGCCACAGTAACTGGCCAACCAGCACAATTCACTGTGAGCCAGCTGCAGCAGTTACAGCAGCAGCAGAGGAGACTAGCACTGGCAACTGGCCAGAGACGAGTCACATGTAAGTTGGTCTCACAAATGGTACGCTCATTACCATAGTCAGAATTGTTGGATCTGTTTACTTGAGTGATAGAAGACAGTCCTCTTGTAGTTTGATGCTTCTTGATTTCCAAATTCACATGTCCTCTTTTTCGGAGGTAGGAAAACACATCGAAGGATTGGCCCAGTTTTCATTATTAGGGCAA
Organism: Phoronis australis; assembly: GCA_002633005.1. Classification (NCBI taxonomy): domain Eukaryota; kingdom Metazoa; phylum Phoronida; family Phoronidae; genus Phoronis; species Phoronis australis. The sequence goes on from NMRA01000101.1 coordinate 169,050, forward strand.
CTTAACTCTCTAATTGACCTATCGCCAGGGTTTTGAGTGACGGCTTAACTGATCATTTAGAACGCAACATTATTGACACACCTTCGTTTCCAAGCCACCATTTTACCCGACAAACAACACGTTGCTGGGTAAAACTTATTGTTTGTTAGTCGCAAGGGGGCGGAGCTTGTGATACGTCAATTGTCAGTTGAGTGAAAAATGATAAATTGCTCCGCATAAAACTTTACAAATGTTTTTGTCAGCATTACTACTAACTGTGCGGCAGCAACACATTGTGATACAATCTCACTAATGTTTGGTCAACAATAATTACTGAAATTTGCCTTTTCTCAATTTTAAGGGCTTAAGATAGCTGTGAATACACACGGTTGTAGTTAGGGTGTATCTTGAACTTAGGAAAGCATCACTTTTGTGTAACCTATTTTGTGGAAAAATGAGAAACTAAAATTTCACTTGGGAATGCCACATTGTTTCCTAAATTGGTGCGATTTTACTGCACTGCCATCAGAATAACGACTGGCAAACTAACTTGGAGAACGTCGTTGTGTCTAATGTATCATTCTACTTATTTCTATAAAACTTCAACTTTGGTGGTAAAATTAAAAGCTTTTCTGTGAAAGTTCATGCACCGATTTATGGCCGTCACACAAAGCTTGTATTTTCGTTATAATTTTCTTTCTTCCTTGGTTGCAGCTCTTAGCCAGGCTCAGCTGAAGCCTCAGTTGGGCAGTGCTGTCCAGATCATCACCCAGCCAGCTAAGATGTCCACTTCCATACCCATGGCTCAGTTCCATCAACTTATCAACAAACAGCATCAACAGCAGCAGTCTGCAACAGGTGATCAGCCAGTGACTGCACAGAATCTAGTGTCAGTCACTCAACCGTCGTCGGGGGCGTCGTCCATTATTACACCCAGTCAGACTGTTGCTCGCATTATGACTAAGGTGTCGCAGGTAGCCAGCACCGTCACCAGGACTCCCAGCATAAGTATCGCCATCCCATCCACGGCAGCGCCGCCCTCGGCAGCGGCCGGGGTCTCAGTGGTGATGACGTCTGCAGCAAGTTCGCCGGCCAAAGCAACTATAGTAGCAACCCAAGTTCTCACCCCAGTTCAACAAGTCGCTGCTGTCATTCAGACATCAGTAACAACGAGTGGCACATCTAGCCCCACCCAGCAAGCGACGCCTCAACCACCACCACAACCGCAGGCTCCGCCTCCTTCCACCACGAGTACTACTCCTGAGGAGGTTAAACCTCAAGAAGACATGGACAACAGTGCAGGTCAAAAATCAGCGCCGTATGCGATGAGACTTAGGAAGCATTAGGGCAACTAATAGGACTAGAAATCTCCTTTGTCGTGGAGGTAGGAAACACATTACATTGGTTTCGTTTTACAAATCGGGACTGATTTTAAGAATCGTGTCAGAAATATCACATCTAGGGACACTTCTTAAGTTTATCCAACTTCTGCTGTCGGGGTTACAGCTCATACCACAACAGTAAAACTTCGCTGGCATTGAAAGGTCAAATACAGTTAATGCAGTCAGTAAAACATGCAAAAAGCTAGGCACCAACAAATAATATGAGAAACTCCAATGGCGTGAAAACGTAGAGAACTGCTTGACGAATGTTGCAGCATTGTGTTTAAATACCATGCGATTCGAGCGACTATATATTTCTGGGGCCGTTCTATTTCCACGGGGGAATTAAATGAAGGGTTATTGGTCATCTTTTTTTATTATTTCCTGATGCGTCTGGCTAACTACTTGTGTTTTTAATTCATTGCACTTCATAGTTTGTGCATTGTTGTGATCAGGTGGATGTTCTTTGTTATGATGTTAGTAAGCTTATTAAAAGGTCTGGCTTGTGGTGTTACACTCTGGACTGTGTATAGTCATGTATTTGTATGTGGGGAAATGTACAGGCGAAAGTATTGAGATTATATTTTTCATTTTGGACATGGATTATGTGATGTTCATTTGCACTTTCCAGTAGGTTAACGAAATTTGCTTTTGTAAATTGTAAAAAGAGTCTTAAAGTGAGTGTGTGACGTGTATATATGGCTGAGTTTGCATAGTAGGAGTTTGCTTTACTCTTCCAATGTTTAAGTTGGTCCTAATTATGGATTATACCAAGAATGAAGTTTCTTACTGTGATGATATTGTCCATAATAAATAACTTGTCATCAGTAAGTAGTCTCTGTCTTCTCTTTATTTAGTAACACTAAGTAACAATTTCCTGATAGTTCATTTCTACTGTGTGTTCCACTCCCACTTTGGGCCAATTTTATGGGTCAGAGGAACTATTTCTTTTTTACGTCTTAAACATAATGTAGAGTTCACACACAATTTATCGGTGGCAATGTCGGGAGGGGGTCCACTGTCTTGGTTGTGGTGTGGTATGAGTAGGATGTACTCAAATCCTGGACCAACCCAGTTTCAGGACAATTGTACTGGATGTAAAGCTCCTTGAGGTGGACGAAATTTGCATAAATTTACTGTGTAAATGTATACTTACTACGCGTTCACAATGTGTGCGCTCTACGATCGTTTTCGTAAAGGCTGGCATCACTAGTAGCAGTGTCGGACTTAGACTTTGGGGTGGCGGGGGCACTTCACGTTCGGGAATGTACCTCACTTAACAGGTTAAGTATGATCGTGGAATATTCTGATCGTGTACAACATTTCTTTTCCTACAGTAAGCTGCAAACACATGCATGAGCTGGTGTCCATGCATTACTGGTCGTGTCTGGAAACAAAATGCAAGTTGTGTTTTGTGATGTAGTTTGAAAGCAAGGTTTCGTGTCGCAACCACTGACTGAATCGGTTCTACCAAAGATAAACCCGAAACGTCTGGCTCATGGAGAAGACTGGTTTTGGCAAGAAAAGGAAGTTTTCTTCAGTACTTATCGGTTGAGTTTATGTTTGGGTTGACATCAGAGCGAACCAGTGGAGAAGAGAACAACCAGAAGGTTGATTGGAGCATGTTAAAAAAGAAAAATTTGAAAATGACCAATAGGTTGAACATTTCGGATGACGAAAGAGACATTTTATGTGTTGCAAGAAGGACAACAGGATAGGTTAACTTGCTCTGTTCATCGTAAACTGTACTCCAAAAGTTCAATATTTTTTCCTGTCCAAAGTGAAATCAGGTACCATTTCTCGCTACCTTTTCCTTGAAACCTGATCCACTGACCAGTGCTCGAGATCTAATCCTTTTACTCGAAATCGAACTGATAATTATTTGTGGCATATTTTCTTCACTTCTGTGCGAACTCGAAATAAGTGTCTATTGTCTCGTACTCGAGAAAATAAATATCTTGCGTGGATAAACGCCTAATCATGGTTTGCACTTCTTGACCCAGGCATTGAGGCTAAAAGTTCGATATTCTGAGTCTACTCGAAATTTCGAGTTTTTACTCGAGTCTATAGCTCGAATATAGAGGTCATTAAGTGTGAACTTGGATTAAAGTCGTCTGCATAAAGCTTAATGTACCACAGCAAAACTAACAGACACTTATCTTGAGTTCGCACAAAGCGGAGCTGAAAATTACAAAAAATACTTCGGAAGTTGTCATCCAACAATATACAATGTTCTTGACAGAGCTTTCCAGTTGAAGTTTAGGTAACTCTTCTGTGCGATTGATGTCATTTTTGGTGAGTAATTATTGTGTAAACAAAAATGGCTTGGCCATTATACACCCGAGTTCAGGTTTACAACCTGGTGTATTTGCGTTTATACGGTAAAAATGCATACCGTATGTAAATATATACACGAGTGTAAATATGCACTCATTTGAACGGGGCTTAAGTGTATAATTATTGACTTTCTAAGGACCGAACTGCGTCTTACAGAGAACAGAAAAAGGAAAGAATTGTGCGACGAAATGACGAAAACGCCCATGACTGCCTTGGGGAGGAAGATTTTACTCTGAGTAACCCTCAGTTCATAAGTTGTATACCCAATTCACATGCTGGCTAAAACACTAGCGTTAAGGCTTGCACTTTCGCTACTAGCAAATGCAACACCAGTGAGTGAACGGTAGCAAGGGGTCACTTTTGCTGACGCAATGTTGGAAGTTTGAGTTAGCCCAAGGAGGTTTTTGTTCTATCGCCACATCAATTAATTCTTGGCACAGAGAGGACATCAGTGTTTTGACATTAACTTTTGCGAAAAACTACTCCACAACTCGTGTGGGGAGGAAACAAACTAACGTGGGGAAAATTGTCCCCTTCGCGGACAGCTCGTCTATATGGCTTGAATGCTAGCATTTTCGTTAGCATTTTAGTCAGTGAAGCAGCTAGAGTTTCGCCACTTAAGTCGTGAACCTAGTTATAGATTGTCACCGCCTTCTTATTACACAAATTTACCGCTAGTGTTTACAGTTTTTGCCGTTTCCAACGTCCAAACAGCAAAGGATATCAAACCCGCTTTTGGAATAATGTATGAACCGATATTAAAAACAGCTTTCCTATCCAGTTCTCTGAAACACTGTAATGTTCTGTAACCCTCGACAACCCTAAAAAGTTTTAAGTAAAACTGACTTGAAAACTAGTGCTAAACAAGCAAGCGTGGCCTACGCTTTCAGTAGGGTACTAGTGCACACCAATCCTGTATTGGCTCCCAAAGCCCACCGTATCATCTTGAGCATTGAACGTAACTTACCGGGTGCGTAGGCGCTACGTTCAAATGCCAAAAGGTGGTTAGCTGCGCCTACGTGCGCCTTCGCCGCCCCACTACAGCACTGGGGCACACTGTTGGGAAAGACCACGACCAATCAAGAACCATAATCAGATCTAATCCGTGACACAGAGAGTAATCTATGTTTAGCTGAACCATACTTTTGTCCTTCAAGTGGGTCGCCAATAATGCATTAGCAGGTGACAGAACGGGGATTGGTTAAAATCATAAAAACAGGGTTTAGTACCCTTTTAAGTAGTGCTATACCTGGGAGTAATATACGTTGATATTGGTCCTAGTGCTTTACCTGGGAGTAATATACATTAATATTGGTCCTAGTGCTATACCTGGGATGTAATATACATTGATATTGGTCCTAGTGCTATACCTGGGAGTAATATACATTGATATTGGTCCTAGTGCTATACCTGGGAGTAATATATATTCATATTGGTCCTAGTTCTATACCTGGGAGTAATATACATTGATATAATTGGTCCTAGTGCTAGAACGTCTTCTTGAACAAGAACTCACGTTCCACTCAAAGAAAATAAAGTGCCAAAACAAAAATGAGTGACAACAATATCGCTTTATAGCTCTTACTTCAGTGAAAATGCAAGGGGAGGGACTGCCTGCGTTGGGGGTGGGGCGCCGGGGTGGTGTTGTGTTGCCAGTGCTTTGGCTTTCGACGTCATGTGCTTGTGAAAATCAATAGCCTGTTGATATTTATTTCTCAGTGATTACAACTCAGCTCCATATGAAAAGCCACCGTCGACGAAGTCACAGCTGTAAAAATGCTAACGTAAACTATATTTTTTTCAAACTGAGAGGTGGGGCAGCAAATTTGGTTAAAATTAAACCTGCTACCGCGTTCTGACAAAATATCTGGGGCTTTCGATTGATTCCACTTGCAGTGAAACACATCTGATGGTTGGAAATGATTTATTTGCTACAGAAGAACAGTACACTCCTTCAGATCACTATTCTGAGTGGATAAATAGTTTATGACTTATGGAGCATATGGATCGACACGAGCAAAAAAACGAACCTTGTCTGTTCTTTCAGTGCCAATGAACAGGAAGGCATTACTAAGATTAGTAATGCCTTCCTGTTAGAAACCATTTATAATCTTAGTGGCGAAGAATTCGATATTAATTTTTGCCGGTACGTGGTCGGGTCTAGTGAGTAAAGTTAATCCTCTACAGAAGGCGGCGCTTGTTCATCTATGTACCATTCTGTTATTGTAATGGCTAACTATTTGGCCTTTTGAGGGTACAACAGCGTGTAATAAACGTCGAAAATGCTGAAAAAAATTCTTGACCAGAGCACGAATATTCACCGCAGGTCACTATGAGCAGACTATCGTCTCAACATGTGAGACGGATACCGGTCGCAACCGATTACTAAAGATTTCATTAAAAACCAAACACATCTGTTCACAGTTCATTCCCTAGGTAATAGGCCAAAACACAATACATGTTGTGTAACCTCATTCGCTTGAGGCTGTTAAAATATCAGCTGGACAATGTTTGCCGATCTGCCCTGACTGACACGAGCATTATCTTGATGAAGCAACCTTCTTTTATGTCCCATTCGCTATGAAGAATGTGTTCTCCCACCGCGTCTATTATGTGAAAGTAGTAAAGGACAAATCGCTACAGTCGTCTCGATTCTTTCAACACGAGCTAGTGCTCGGGCGCCTTGTGCATGCACTGTGGAACTAATGCATCTCTTAACCCTTATGTCACGATTATCATGTGCAACACGTCTGTGCTACGTCAACCTACTGATTCAACACTGTAGAAGTCGAACCAGTGCTGCGGGTGTGTATTCAACGATATGGACCAAAAAGTAAATTAATGGTTTACATGAATTACGGAATTCTCTACTAAGTCAACTCGGCGAACTAATGTTGGTTGATGCAAGTTATTTGGATACGTACTTGAAATTTGTGGAAATTTTTGCCGTGTACGTCGTAGAGCACCGAAAAGGTAAATATCTTCAGTAATTTCATATATAGGTGGAAATTAATTGACTCGGTAGAGAACAAGATTAGTTTCATTTCCCACTCTACTAAAGGTCACCAGACCAAGGAGAATTTTCCCAGCGTGATCAAACTAAAAGGTTCAAAAAACCTTCTGAGTCTGGATAGATTGGGCATAAGACACGTCATTCAAATCTTGGCGGCCACTGTAATCTAGCCCGACACAGTCACGTTGCTAGGCAATATATTTTCTCAATCGCATGGGCGCAACCGGGGGTGGAGCTCTGGGGGTTCGAACAATTGGGCAATAAGGTCCGCTTCAATGAAACAAAAAGTCCGAGCAAACGAGACAAAAGTCCGCAGGAATTCGGCGCGGACGCACAACTTACGTAGGCCTGAATCTAGTGGCCCCGTTTTGTTTGTTTTTTTATAGTCCTCGTTGAATTTTTTCTGTGAAAGGTCCGCATACTGAAAATTCGAGCCCCCCTATATTTTAGGCTGGGTGCGCGCATGAATCGTTAGATGTTTATAAAATAGTTAAATGTAATTGTGTAGTGGAAAAATACATAACATGTCTAGAAAATAGTTTTCACAGAGTAGCCCTCGCAAGTTTCAGATGCCCGCGCATTCTTTAGTGATTGTTCAGGGAAGGTTTATTGGACTTGATAGAGAGGAGAAAATATGCCCCTGCTGTGACAGTGGGAAAGTGGAAACACGATTACACTTTCTTCTCGAATGCAATTTATATTCTGATCTGCTGTTCTTACCAAGATACGATAAGGTGGACGAGATAGTGTTCAGGAATTTTTTACAGACTCATGATTTAACTGTCCTAAGAAAAGTTGCTAGGTATTTAATTTATGCGCAGAAAAGTCGAAATGAGTTCCGTGATATGAATTAATTTAGATTTGAAAAATCTTGTACACTGTCTATGTATTATATATTTGTATTGTGGGCTGGAGGCCTGTTACATGAAATAAACCAATCATATACGGGGAGCCCAGTGTGTCCCGAATGAGATACTGACGTTGAAACCCCTAAACACCTGGTAGAGTCTTGCCCAGCTTTCTACAGACTAAAGAGCAACCTACTGGATGACACTGTTACATGCCTACAACATATAGTGCATGGCAATAAATGGAAACGTCTGCCCCTTTTCTTAAAGGAGACAGGCATATTTCCTTAATTCACGAAGAACCATAACGGGGCTCTCGTGCTTTTAGCTCAGGTGTTTTGTGCACTGGGCCCAACCAAGAGGCCTGCGCATGTCTGATGCACCGCCAACGACACCAGACCACCTGCACTGTTTTTTTTTGCTTTTATTTTTTTTTTGTTTTTTAATGTCGCCTCGCAGCCAGCACTGTAGTTGTTTAACGCTCTAAAATGCTGTTGAGACTGCCTGACAAAAACTTCTGAAACAGGGTCATTGCAGACCGGGTATTATTCTCATTTTTAAATTATAATAATAACCACAGTATCAACAATGTTGTTGAAGATGAGGATTCTCACTATTAATGGACAGGGTCAGGCTCCTCTTTCACGAAATTTTCAACGTTGGAGTCTACTCGCCATAGTCAATTCAACGAATTAACCTTAAAAAGATATCTCCAAATAAGAAGATTGCGCGTCTGGCCAAATCCTCGTTGGACAAGATCCACATCGACTCAATAAATGAATTAAGTGAGGCGGATTTGGAGAATCGCACTGAAATGTCGCTAGTGAGTTTGAGATCTGTCTGTGCCCCACAAAAACGTGATTCATCGCCTACGCCATTCGTATAACAAAAAAAAGCTATTATTGTCGACAACTTGTGAATGTCACCTGTTGGCGAAAACAAGAAGCAGGCGAAGCTAGTGATTAAAGATTTCGTATCATTTCGCCAACCAAGACATGCGCGTATGACTCCATATGCTTCGACTTTGAGATTATCGGAAGCTCCAGCCGGGTGTCGGCAACTAAAATCACCAAAATGAAGCAGCCACTGACCTGACAAAAACTGCCCGATCATGTTAGGTATCTGGATACAACTCAATCGTAGAGATCAGACGGGCATTGCCGATATGTGTGGCATAAGAGACGTTTTCGTTAACCCACTTGATGCGAATTACGAAGCAGGTTACTTCAAGTCGAAAACGGTGTCTCAAACCAATCAACGACATTGTGAAAAAAAAACTTCCATCCCAAGACATCAGCAAGTGGAACTGGGTGTCAGAAGACATCAGTTTTAATGGGGCTGATGAACCCACTTCAAACTGGTCGTCTAGGGCGTCAACAAGTAAAGAAAATTGTCAAGTCAGTAACCACTTTTGAAAAACTTGACCACTCCTTTCACATTTTCACTTATCGTTCCTCTTCATTTCATTGTGGAGTCTATCTTCAATTGACGGTTGAAACCAATTGCTGCCACTACAAGGAAATAAAGTTCAATTTGATTTGTTTATTGGCTTATTTCACGATTTTTATGTTTCGACAGTACGTGGGAATGAAAATTAGCTACAAGTAAAGATTTTCGCCGATAAAATTTCGGCCTACAACTGTATCGCCCTCATAGATCGTGACAAGGCCCATCATTTGCTTAGTGGTAATAGTGTACCGTGGGAATTTTTAAATGAGAGAAGGTAATCTAGCCATGAAAACCATGCCCACCTGATTGTCACGTCAGGTATGCACCAAGAGAATATCTTCAGTCAGTTGCCAGTTCCATAGGCGCAGCATTAGCCCCCCCCAACCCCCCCC
>NMRA01000101.1:181421-193234 GCA_002633005.1 Phoronis australis
GCTGGCTACCGACCACGTAGCGGCACGCAGGGAACCAGCGAGAATGCCATACTCGTTTTTTAAAATAGTCTCGCAAAACGAGACTTTCACGAGATTGTAATGCAAACTGTTTCTCGGATGGTTTCCGGCACACCGTAAAACCCGAGGTTTTTTTGCCAAACTAGCATATTCACAATTTAATGAGACATAGTATTTTTAAAGCGATGTGTCTTTATCGTCAAAACGTAATAAAATTAGACCTGCGACTAAAACTTTGTCTGTTTGGGAATGACAAGCATCCACACTTACATGAAATTTAGCCTAGTGGTTTACAATTTCAAGTTCCAGGTCCTCAGGGAGTGTACCGTAGCTTACCTGAGTTGAAAGAAAATTCTTCATAATCCGTGCACTGTTGAAGGACGACTTAAGTATTTGTGAGCCTTCATTAAATTGCCGAGAAATCTATTTTTTCTAAGAGTCAGTATTTTTTAAACTTCAAAGGTGGCCCTGCGAGGTGCGAAGACGTTATTGACAGAATCGTGACTTGCGCTTTCCAGTGTGGCAGTTTTGCACACATTTGACTCTGATGGAGCCTGCAATGTAAACTCGGTACACAGATATGTTCTTCCTTTTAAGCTTCAGAGATTTTCATCAGTTTTCACGAAATTAACCTACCCTTGTTCTTATTTCAACCGGGATTTCGTTTGATTTCGATTTTATTTTTCCACGGCTCTGAATGAACTGATAATAATATTGGCTACTTTTCGAAAGGTTATAGTCACTTACAGGGTTGGCACATTTTGAGAACCAGTTTTATCCACTGCGTATCAAACTGGTTCTCAAAATCCTGGACTATTGTTCATCGGGACTATACTCAGTGGTGTAGCTGCAGGTGAACAAGAGTGTATTGCAAATAGAACATTGGGCCTTTATAACCGGCAATAGATTAATACTTCCATTTTATGTTCACTGCTTGTGAAAGAATAGTATATTCATTCTAACTCTGTATTAAAACGACAAAGCTGTTATTAGTGCAGGTTGGCCTTCAGTTGTCCAGGTAAGGAGTTTCGATCTATTTTTTATTTGTGTGGCAACTGTTTTTGTGTAAATGAGAAACACTTCCCGTTGAAGTGACACGAATTACATGAAATGCAAAAAATGCAACTGACTCAAAACTCTGATCTTCAAAGCCGCTGTCTGTTATACAAATAGTTCGTTAAATGTGACCGTATATGTTTATGGGAAGCTTTGTGTTAACTCGTAATTATTTCAGGACTATAAATACATATATATTATAGCGTGTATCTTACGAAGTTTTCGTGTTAAGTCGCACCTTCTTCTCAAACTATTTTTTGATTTAAGCCACACACTTTTATGAAATCTTTGTCATCTAATTCCTTCCCCAGATTGGAATGACTGCTAGGCTTAAGTGGAAGGGTCTTATTTGCTTCAGATCAGATCGTTGCCTGTCACGGTGAGTTCGTTTCAGACCCCTACGCTGTATGATCGGTCGGCCTCCCGAGTGCGCGGAGTATAATCTCTGTACTCAAATTGACCACTTGCATGGCACGCTTCGAGTGAACTTACAGAGAGTGTACTCAAATTATGGAGCGTGATTGGTCAAGTTTCAGATCTGATACAAGTAGATACACTGTATGAGAGAAGGAAACGTTTTCAGGGGTGAAACGCTTTCAGCAAGACTGGCAACTCTCCGCGAAGAGTAACTTTGGCCAGCAGTTCGTTTCCTCTCATCACCCGAATCGCTGTCAAAACATTTTCCCTCTCTGCCATAAATTAATTGACTAAAGAGACTAATTCCTTTTACTGCCAAAAAAGCGCATTTGGGGGATTATTGTTGCTTCTGATAAACTTCTTGTTTTGACCAGAACTTTCAAACAAAATTCGTTGTGGTTTCGTGTTTTTATTACAAATTGTCAGTTCTCGCCCACATTATCTGCCAGACATTCGCTGAAATAAAGGGTGGTGTCTCTACCATTTTTACATACTTAAAAAGAATAGTGATAATAAATAGTGGCTGATGAAAAAAAAATAGAATTGTACCAGAACTAAAAATCATGGAGATGAAATTATGCCATGTTTAGGTAAAAAATACGAGCTACCGTAACAGTTGCAAGGAAACGCAGAACAGATTAGTACAAGTACATATAGCATGGATGATAGCAGATTTTGACATCCATTTTCACTATAAGTAACAAACGCATATCAGATCAATGCAAACAGCAACAAGAACAACGAATGATCCCAAGCATCATAACCTATAGTATATAACGACTTGCCATACTGCAGACTTGTATCATGGACAATACCAGATTGATGTATCACTTTAGAAGAAGTAAGCTTATCATGAAAAGCGCATGATTTTTAAAGAATAAAAACATGAGCGAGCACGTTTAGCTTGCTGACCGTCGTACTGCAGTACACTCACCTTGGAACACACACTTTGATATTCACCTCTTATGAAATGAAAAACAAATAAAACAGAACAAAGCTAGGCAAAAATACAATTGTAGATTTTTTTAGCATTCAGTGACAAGGCACATATTTCCACCATGGGTGCAAAGCACATGGGATAGAAAATAAAAGATATTGTTTTTTTTTTCTGAGAACCATACACCTGACATGTATTACTGTTATTGGCCCATTGATTCCACATATTTCTGTCTGGCCTTCAGCTGATCTCAAGTTGAGCGCGATATTTTCCTCAAAGTGATTTCCAGGGTGCAAAACGTGGTAAATAAGCTCACTCCGGTAAAAATAAGCTGCGCGTCCGTCTACAGTAAAGGTGATCTAGACAATCTGATATTGACTTTCTAAGTGCAGTCAATACCTCGAGTTGATTTTTCTCTTTTGGATATCCCAACAAATCTGATTAGAGGAGCAAAAAGACGCCAGTGAACACACACTGTTTCGTCTTTCTTTGTAGTTATTTTTTCTCGTGTGATATTAATATGGTTTATTTTCAGTTCTTAGGCCTCCAGGCCATATACGCCCATACACGTAGGTAAGACAAGTGCGTCTGTACTCAAGTGTCTCAGTTTCGATTTTCAGTTTATAATTTGAACACCTGCTACTTGCAGGAGCTGAAATTGAATAAGAGATGTCGTTCATCTCCATCAATACGTTTGTTTGAATTTGCTCATAAATATTTCTTCGTTTTCAACTTCTTGACTGACCCATATAATGCTAAACTTAATCCAGTACAGCAATTTTTTACCATGAGGATCCCAGTGTTCGCGGTCATACTGAAGCATATAGCATACTATGGGAATATCTACTCTCGTGCATCTTCAACAATGTCAACCAATATTAGTACTCCCATTGGCAGGATGTCTGCCTAACTCATCTCTGACTGCTGAATTTGGGAAACGTTGACTGAGAGCTGATACAAATTTATAATATCTGTTAATCCCAACATTGGGGCCAGTGTGCAAATCCCACGCCTCTGAAGCAGGCATGACACGAGGACGTATTTTAGTATCGAGCAGCTGTAACTAAACATTTACACAAAACTTAGATTGAGACATATACTTTTTTCTGCAAAGCAGGGATTTTCATGCCTGATCAGCTTTATTGAACTGAGTTTTTGTTAAGACACCTTCTGTAGTAAAATAAGTACCAAGGTGTTTGTAATTAGATTTAACGCTAACTTGACACAGTACTCTGTTAATGGACGATTTTCCATAATTACCTAAGTAACACCCTTCCTGAACACCACAATTTGGGTTTTTTTTACGTGCTAATTTTCAGATTCCATTTTTACAATATATCTCGATCTTCTTAATAAGCTGTTTCAATTGTATTGCTATTTTAGGTAATACAACTAAACCATATAACACAATGCAACGTCAACATAGGCTTGATGACACACTATCCTCAATATTGGAAGTCAACTCTCGTTCAAGATCATTAAATACAAAAGTGAAAACTGGCATCCTCGTCTTACTCCCTACTAACAATCAAAATAATTCATGATTTCACCAATTGGGTGAATTCAAGACCAAAATCAAAAAATTCTTTTTTATGACGCAATGAACGATTTTATACGAAACACCAATAGCCTTAAGTACGACTTATCATCTAACAACACCACAAAATATGCCGGAATTTTGGGGGTAAAGTTATGTACTGATTTCCGTTGAAAACTGGGGGGATCAGACTTTCAAGCTAATAAGCGCCATGACATTTGCTTGAACTGCATTTTAATGGTATTAAAGTAAAGTAAAGCGCATAAAATGATCCAATTCCGTGATAAAGGGTTTATAGTTTTTTTTAACTGGTCTGAGCCGTACTGCACACTTAAAATATCCTGCCGTTTAACACGTGAGATTTGTTTGATAGCGCGTTCGATTTCGCGGCATTGCCTATTTCTGTAAAATTTCTTTTTTTCTACGGGAATGTTCCTTTAAATGCGACGTAAATAAAAGTCTCGTAACCTTAGTGCAAGCGAAAACGTCAGAAGTTTTAGTAACTCAAGCCAACAGCAAAGTGCCAACGAAGCGCCACCAAAGGTGATACTTGTAACCCCTGCGGGTACTGGCGTTTTTGCTACTAGTAGTGATAGAAAAAACTCAGCGTTTTAGCCAGGTAGTGAACGGAGTACATGAGTCGAGTAGGAGCTTAGACAATGGGTAAGTGGTTCATATACGCTTAACTTATGCATTGTGCATGGCATTATCTTTAGATGTTTTAGATAATCGTGCGTCTTTGAAACACACACGATTCCTTTAGTGGGCGATAATGCGAAGTAGTCTCAGGGTTAGTTATATCATAGAGACACAGTAACGTCTGTCACTCTGCAAGCCCAGTCTATCCACGCCTTAGAATGACAAGTGCACTCTTAGACTGTAGTGAAGTACGAGTGTGTACGCTTTATCTTATATGAAAAAGGAGGCTCCCTAATTTTCGATATCGACAACTATATAATGTGTGCTTTGCATAAAACGTAAGCTGTTCTAGCCGTTCTCGTATCCACACCAAGAAGCGACCAAGCCAGATAAAGTATTGTACCGGTGCATTATAACAACACTCATTCTAGGGCTTCCTCCGCTATATTCAGAATAATACACTAAACGAGTTCTTGCCCGCATTTTGTGCTGCTGAAAAGTCCGAGCTAATGATGATCGCAAGCGTATGATACAGGAGTAATGTCTCTGAACTAGCGGCTGCGAGAGAGATTACTAAAACTGCCGTCTGATAAATACAGTTGTCGTCATCATTGTTTCACACAGTACTGCGGATTGATAAACGGATAGTGAGATTTCAATTAGCATAACATAGAATAAAGCATAATAATTCGCTGGTAAATATCCATATTTTAATAGCTAATACACCTAAACAGCTGTAAAGCAAGTAGTTTGTAAGCACTGCATTATTAAAAACCCGCATTAAATAAGGACTCACTTACAAGGAGGTTCCCTGAAAACGTTGCTCTTGAGTGAAGACGCTTCCCCAAAAAATCTTTGTAAAGGATTAACGCCTATAGTACCGTGTGGTATAGTGTTGAACTAAAATTTAACATTTAACTGACAACAAATTGGATTGTAATGTTTTACATCGTCTAGGCTACTTAGAATACGAAGTTCTTGTTGCAAAGTGGCGCCTTTCGTTGGCAACTGATCGGTGAATGGGGGCAGGTTCTGGAATCACTAAAGAATTAAGATGTATATTGGGGTTCAATGTGTTCCATCTGATATAGAGTTCGTGTAATCTGCCGTAAGTGCTATCACGCCTGGCTAACGTCTACTTATGTGAGCTAAACGTGACACGAAAGCCATAGAAATTTACTCCGCTTCATGTGTGAATTTGTTGGTTATTGAAGAACACACCACTGGATTGTAAAGTTGGGGTACGAGAATGGTAACCTTTTTTACATACACTTTGATGTTAATTTCGTACTTTCTTCAGGAAAGATTATTTACAAGAGCGGAATTGTTGGTAAGGGTGTTTAGTTTAATAGCATTTGATTATTTTTTACTACATATTTTTCATGAAGCTTATCTCAGTGTTCATTTTTGTGTCATCCAATCGCGTTTTCTATTTCCGCGCACTTCTTTATGTGCTGATGTCTTCGATGACGTCACTACCGCCTGTAGAAGTTATTCCATCCTCGTCCGTGGAAAGTGATCGATCAGAGAAATCAAAGCTAGTTGAGCATTAAACTACACGGGCTTAATGTTCACCACTTACGCTTATTTATCAAATATCTTAGCGTCTACTGGCAAAGCGGTTTGTCTGAATAGCTGAAAATATTTAGACAAAATTACAGAACAGGTCAGTATGGTTCTATGGTTTGAAATTTCACGTCAAATTTCACTTCTTCGACGGTTTCGCTTGTGTTTGTACGATTATGCAATGCTGAATCAGGAATACCGTAATAAGGAACTGAAACTGTTAGAAAAATAATGGTTTTGATGACCATATTGTTGCTCTAGCCATCACCACTTGTTCTGAGATCATTCACATTTCTGAATGTTGTTACAAGAAGTGAGTTAATGAGGTACGATAACAATCCGAGTCGAACTAATTTACTGTGTCAACTATAGTTGCTGCCATTGAAACATTATATGGAAGACGGCATATTCAACAAACTACAAAGGTTTCTCAACCAAACAAACCATTGTTGTCCGAATGTGGTTAACACTCAGCAGGCCAAACTAGACGACGAGACGTGAGAAACTAACAATCATGCAAGTCTTCTCGAGATATCGCCATGGAGTAAAAGTTAGTAACATCGTCCTATTAACTTTTCTGTCGAGTGTCTTGACATATTTAGCATATTTAGGTCATAGTTTGCATCTTCTAATATCATTCTGCTATTGTTCTCTCTTTATTGGGGAAACACCGCTCACAAGATTGACTATTTAATTATTTCAATTAATGACAACCATCGTTGGACATTAATACATTACGGCTCTTATATAGGAAGCCGACGTTGGCAGGGACGTCACGCCAACTCAGCTATCGTCTCGGGTCGGTGGGTATTTCTACCACTCAGGCATCCTAAGCGGGTATTTTGGCTGTGCGATACATGTGGTGGTAAATGATACGGAGTGGCGACGGAAGGGGTGGAGGCGGGGGTGTGGCAAACATGTTTCGGGTAGGATTTAACATCACTTGATATTGTCGCCAACACTTGTTTACCCAGTTTCTTTGGAGTGAGTGGCGGCAATCTTCCGTCCTTTATTTGGAAGGTAACCCTCCGGGGTGAATATGAGGAATCAATCATGGCTTTCGTGGATCGAGGATTTACATTTATATATATATATGCACATATACACATATACATATACTTGGATATAGATATGGTATGTAAATGTAGATATGTATAGACATAGATATACAGAGGCACATAGAACGCGCCATTAGAATTTTTGAATTTTCGTGGACTTCTTTGGCTTACCAACTCAAGACGTCACATAAGTGATATAGCAACCACTAACTCCTCCTATAGGAGAGCCCTGGCAGAGTTATGTTTTGACGGTGCAGACAGAAGCAGAATGCAAGATAACTACCGGTATGATAACAACAGCAAGAACCCGATGGAGTAAATATTTCAGTTCGCTCTCACGAATAAAATTGGGACGACTATCCCCCTGAGCCACCAGATGAGCATAACACATCCCTCTATGTTCAGTGCCAGGTACGCTAACTACTCAACTGCGTTTCCTGGCCTGACGTCATGCCTCTACTAGCTGTCCACTTAGTCGTTAGTTTCACTTGAAAGCTAATACACATGGCATTCGCTAAGACTGATTCACAAATAATAGCTCCATTCCAAGTAATCATGATTCCGGCAATAGGTTTTCTCGTCTCATCTCTGTAGACGTGTTCCCAACGGGAATATATAGACATTTCAAGATTGAGTTAATTTACGTAATTTGTTTATTCTCAACGAGGTTGGCCTCGTGATGTCGCACTGAGCAGTGAATGACATTAACCCCTAGCTAGTGACATTATCGTAAACCAGTGAGATCCTGTAACTTGTCATCGTTTGGGGCCAGAACAGATTGTCGCCTACTCAGGGATTTCTGGTAGACGTCTTCCATTTTGCAACAGAAATTCCAGAGGTAAGACATCCACCTAATATCAAATTCCCTGAAAATTCTAGTTCACATCAACAGGATGAGATAGACACCCGTCGTTCAATGGTCAAAGGAAAAAACGAAAAAGATTTCAAAACTCTTGTAGAATGTTAATTTAAGTATCGCTGTTTCGTATTGTGCTTTTGCTGTGACTACTCAGGGTACATAAAATAACTGCATCCAACGTATCCTCTGACCAAGAGAATTGTATTGTTTCTGAACAATGTTTTAAGAATGAAAACTCTTCACGAAGAGCCTGTTTCGTTAAATATAAGTGTGCGCATCTCATGTCGTTGCCATTCAAAACATCCAGTGTCCACGACTATTGCTGGATGAGCGCGCCAGTTCTAGCCAACAAGCTTTCTCCTCACCATGCTTCTGACAGAGTTCACGTTCTAAATACGTATGCAATATGCTTTGATGTAAAATTTTGCTTATTTTGAAAGACACTGTATTATTATACTCGCGATATCACTTAAATGACGATCATTACTACTAGTGAAACGCAACTACGACTTATTAAAAATGCCGTTTGCTTTAAACTGCATCATAAAATGTTTGGCACAGTTTCCGGAAATACGCCCGGGTATATTCGGTTTTACTTGACGTTTTTGAAAGGGCGTTTTCCGAATATCCGCCCATGAGTTCAGAAATTCCCTATACACATTTTTGGAAACGCGAGCATTAGTGTCCTCGGAGTCCTAGAATCGTGACTGAAAATAATTCCCTCAAGGATCTCAGTGCAACTAATGTAGTAGAGAACATTCTGATGTAAATAAACAGGGTCAGCGACATAAAGGGTCTTTTTCTTATTTACCTTTCACTACGTTTAGTGAAAAGTTTCATGCTCACGTTAGTATTTCGTCCCGCGCATTCAACTGGGTCAGATGTATAAAATACGTTAGTTTTCGTGCACACTGAAATCATCAAAGTTGTGTTTTAGAGACCAATCTACAGTAATTTAGTCCTATTTGAATACTTTTTGACGAATCTGAGAGATTTGGTGTTGAAATTGTCTTTGGAAATCACTTTGGTCGGGTGATACTATCGTTTTCAAAACAAATACTTCAATTCAGCTTTCAATTTACAAGGAACATCAAATATTCTTTGAGAATTGAAAACGTTGTTATTTACTTTCAAATGTTTGTTACCAATTTACATTTTTACAGAAAGCATGGGTTTGTCACGCATTTAACACTAAAGACGTCAAACCAGATTCAGCAGTTTTACATTGGTCTCTTTTGCTGGCGTCAGGAGAGCAATCCCGAACTGAGAGGAACCGAAATGTTACGCTTTGCCATTTCAAGATATGGTTTAAATCAACATCTCATCATTGCAATAGTACATTCGCGTATGAGTACATCGCCTAATTATCGTTCTTGTTTATCTGTCATCGCATGGCTTATTATCCAACTCCGTACCCGTGTTATGTTTCACGTTGCTGAATTTTCCATCGTAAGTGGAAACATGCAATGGTCTAATGTCCTTGTTCCTGCAACAACGATTTCCGGTTAATCTGCACTTTCCAAGGCGAACATAAGGCGTGTCATAAGCGCAGATACCACTCGGGGTTGATCGGGACCTGTTGTGTTTGTTGTTGCCGTCATCTAAAGCGTTTACACAGTGTCAGTATACGGGTGACATGTATTGTTAAAATGTAATATCTGATTACAGATCTTTATCTGTTCTAGGCGTTTTTCCTTTCTTAAGCGAGGGGTCACCATACAAACGCGCTGCCTCAAAATAAGGTAAGGGTTTACTATTTTTCAGCTGTGTGTTGTTCACAAACAATTGAGAAGGCGTTGTTCAACAATAGTAATCCCGCGTAATAATGCTTATATTCGTGTCCGGGTGGAATAGATGGCAATTGGCACTTTCAATCAATTGACATGGGTATGTACTACAAGTAAGTTTATTTCTAATAACAACGACTGAAATTGAATCCTGTTTAATACTAACTGAAAACTAAATATGCAAATAAAAGTCAACAAACAGTTATTAAGAATTTCCTACTGAATAAGCTCGTGCTTAAATTGTGTTCATTTTTTCAATTTCTTTCTTAATGAGGGTGCAGTTACTTTGTTGATCAGTTTATATACACGTTGTACAGGGCGTGGGAGAAAAGTAGCTAGGTGCTCAATTTCATTAATCTGGGAATTTTTTATTTTACATGTTGTGGAAAGGGTAATGGTATGTGTGCGTGCGTGTGTGTATGTGTGTGTCATATTTGTGGTAATATGATGACATTTTCGTCATGGCCGGTCGCGTTATTGTTTGGAAGCGAGCTATAAAGGGTGGTATTCCCGTGGCCATAAGCCATAAGCTTTGCTTGACAACTTCTTATAGTATCCAGACGGAGTGTTACATGGCCTGCTTGCATGTTCGCCTAAACCTCTGAAATTGAACAATGCAATTCCCCACTTCATAGAGTGATGCTATCTTACCTCGCTCCTGAACACTCAAGCGACCGGCCTTTTTGGAAAATGTTACCATGAGATTATGAATATCACGAATACCATTATCACAATTTGCCAAGTAAGTGATGTCCGATTAAAGACTGTTTTCGTCATAACTTCAGTCGTAATGAAACTACTATAAACAAGTATTAATGCCTACATACTAATCATCCACCATAATAACAGTATTTTGTAATAATGCTAACATTCATTATGTAATATTGCAGTTTGTGCCCAAAATTTTCTCTAAACCTGCGTACGAGGTTGGGTGTTGAAACCCTAGTAATTATTGTACGCTTTGACGAACAATGTTCGACTAACCTACCTACCTGCACTGGACTGATCATGGACAAATATAACGCGAGGTTTTTGTAAGACTCAACACAGCTCACCCGTGATGCTAAAAATGCGTAAGGGGATTCGACATAGTTTAATTTATCGTTGAATTTTTCAAAAAATTCATATTCTGCAAGGAGGTTGTTGTGGGGGGCACCGAATAAATCTTTCTTAACTATTTTTTTCTAGTTTCCTGGTTTTCTTAAGTCGGCGTAAGTTTTTTTTTATTTTTTTTATTTTGCTCTAGCATGATAATTACAAGTCAAATCAAACAATATACTATACATCGTTTACAAAAAATAACATTAAATCATTACTCAACAAGTACCGTATTTCCTTCAGGATGTAATTTAATAAAGTTTATGAACAATTGGAAATTAAGATTTTTTTTAACAAACTTTTGGCTAAATATGTAATTTTTTGCTAGCATGATCAGCAAATTAATATTACAATTTTCCGACTGAATGTTTCCCAAAAAACCAAAAAACACTGCTATCTTGTCCACATGAAAATTTACATGATATGTTTGTTTTAACCAGTCAGTAAACAGGAGCCAGAAAACGGAGACAAGACGACATTCCCAAAACAGATGGAGAAAAGTTTCACTGTGTTCACCACAGAAAGAGCATAAATCACTTGTTTTTATTTTAATTTTATGTAAATAACTATTAGTTGGCAATATTCTGTGAATTAAGCGGTATTGAAACCAACGCAATTTTGTATCTTTTGTACAATTGAAGGGGAGTTTATTTACTTTTCTCCACCATGAATCAGAGTCACTAAAATTTACATTATTTATAACACCGTTTATATCTATCTCAGATGACCACTTGTTTTTATACTTACAAGCTGTCTGAAGTGACTGTACTAAGGTGTCATAAATATTTACCGCTTGTGATTTATTATGTAAAATTTTATACATATAATTTGGAAAATTTGG